>PVJN01009725.1:33425-59906 GCA_004026805.1 Lasiurus borealis | reverse complement strand
GCTGGTTTGGCTCCGTGGATAGGGCATTGGCCTGCGGACTGAAAGGTCACAGGTTCGATTCCTGTCAAGGGCACATGCCTGGGTTTCGGGCTCGATCCCCAGTAGGGGGCGTGCAGGAGGCAGCCCATCAATGATTGTCTCTCATTATTGCCGAAGCCGGTTTGGCTCAGTGGACAGAGCGTCGGCCCGTGGATGGAAGAGTCCCGGGTTTGATTCCGGTCGCATCTCCAGTGAGAGGCGTGCAGGAGGCAGCTGATGGATGTTTCTCTCTCATCGATGTTTCTAACTCTCTATCCCTCTCCCTTCCTCTCTGTGGAAAAATCAATAAAATATATTAAAAAAAGAAAAAGAGAGAAAGAGAGAGAGAGAGGGAGAGAGGGAGAAAGAGAGAGAGAGAGATGAAGGGGAAGAGGAGGGGAAGTGAAGGAAAGAGAGGGGATGCAGAGAGAGAGGTTGGGGGGGGGGGCGTGCCAGAGTAGAAACAGAGATGGAGAAGAAGTTGTGCTCCATCCTAACAGCGTGGGAGCGAGGAGGGAAGGAGGAAAGGAAGAAGAGAGGCATCATGGGCTGAGAAAGGAAGGCTGGAAGAACAAGGAGCCTGAGCACAGTTCATGGCCGACTTCGGCCCCTCCCTGCCGCGGTGCTCACCTCCAAGTGGTAGAAAGACCACCTGCTGTGTTCCTGTGCGGATCACGCGCCTTTTCCCTGCCAGCTTTTTGGTCTGATGCCCCCACAGTGGCAGCCTGGGGATCCCTGTGGGCCTTGGCAGCGACAGGGGGGTTGGCATGAAGAGACAGATGGCCAAGGCCTTGGCTGGTTTTTGGGGTGTGACAGTGCATTCTGTCCTAGCGTGGAATCCCAGACGTGGCTGGCGGACAGAGGGGCTGTGTGAGAAGACAAGGGCCAGCAGCTGCCGGTGTGACTTCCACGGGGTCAGATGGTGGGGATAATCCATGACTCAGCCCGTGGCCTTCAGAGGGGCCAAGCCCCGAATCACTGTTGACACCCGTTGGATCACCCGGGCCCCCGGGAGGGCGGGAGGAGAAGGTAGGGCCCGCCTCCAATGAGGTCACCCTGTCCAGGGTATGTGCAAGCACAGAGAGAGAGAGAGAGAGAGAGAGAGAGAGAGAGAGAGAGAGAGAGAGAGAGAGAGGGAGAGAGAAGCTGGCAGGGGGCGAACAGGCCTCACTCCTCCATGGCTTTGGACCCAGGCTCCTCCCACGTCTTGTTTCCCAGTCGCCCTTTCCAGCTGGAAAACCTTAGGGCTCTCTCTGGAAGGACAAAGCCTCCCCAGGGGGGAAGAGTCCGAGGTGCCCCTCCCTGAAGGAGCAGAAGAGAAAGGAAAACAGACATGAAAGTGACAAATGGAGGAGGGAAGCCTGGAGGATGGGCCGCGCGCTTCTATTTCTGCCCGCGCGGAGCGGATCCCGTGTAACCACGAAAATAACATCAATTGGTCTGAAACCAAGGTGCTTGAGGGAGAGGCTCGGCTCGCGCTGACATTCAGCAGATGTCTGGCGCGGCCCGCTCCCCCTCCTCCCCCAGTGACTCAACTGGTTCTACCTGGTGCTTCATCGCCAGAACACCCCCCTGCCCCGTGCAGCAGCCTTGGGGGAAGCTCAGGGTCCCCCCACCCCCCTGATGGACACCCTGGGAGTTTCTGTCCATTTGTCCCGGACTTACGAAAGGCCCACAGAGCCAGTCGGGGTTTTAGACCATGGCTCCATTGAAACAAGGCTCACCCCAAGCCCTCTTGGGGGGGCCCGAAGGTTTCCCCAATGCCTGCAGAGCCTGGCTGTCAGGTGTGTGCCTTGTAATCTCCAAGTCTGGAGACTCAAGTCAGGGGAGCCTTCTGTCCGCAGGGTAACGGGCACTGCGCCGTTCTGGGTGGACTCCCCTAAACCTGCGCCTGCCGTTGAAGTCTCTCAGGCACCCGAGGGCTGTGCCAACCATGTCAAGTTTGCTCAGACAATTATACACCCTGCTTAATGGTTGATAATTACCCCGTTACTGGGATTGCCGAGAGAAAACAATGATTAGGGCTATTTACAGCCCCTCGTGCGCGAACACACACACACACACACACAAATCTTCCCTTTCCCTTCCCAGGCAGGCCCTGCCTTGGCCTGCAGGGTGTCCATGGTAACCAAACAGGAAGCCGTACCTTTCAGTAAAGGCACTGGCAATAATAATCGCGAGATGCACACAATGCTGGGGAGGTGGGGGGAGGTGGGTGAGGGCCAGGGGAGAGGAGGGTGGGAGGTGAGAGGATTTTCAGCCACCAGATGCCCTGGAAAGGAGTGACTCAGCTAGAAAGGTCACATGTGCTAGAAAAATGACCCTGTGGCTGACCCCTGAGGGAGGCCCCACGGACTTGAATTTGGGTAAAAACCCTGAGATGAATGGAGGCCGCCTCCCCGCTCCTGTGTGGAGAGAGGCAGAGGACTGTGCCTCAGGGTCCATGCCGGAGGCGGAGAGGGAAGGTGGCTGTGTTTTTCATGTGGGAGGTGCTATGCGTTCCTTCTCATCCATTCATTCTTCCCACAACTCTCTCCGCCAGGAGCCAACGCTCCCTTCCAGGGGCTGCACCCTTGCACCCTCTAAGCCTTAGAGTCTAAGGAGAAGGCGGGGAGGGGCCCAGGACCCGCCTGCCACTCAGCTGGGGTCAGAGAGGGGAAGCCAGGAGGGGCCGGCCAGGAGGGGCGATGGCGGTGAGCCGAGGGGGCCGCTTCTTGGATGGGGCGCAGCTCCTGGCGGAGAGGGAGAATGGCTGGCATTTAAAAATAACGGTGGCTCCCAGCAGGTCCGTCCACCTCGGGCCACCCACCCACCCCTCCCTCCGCCTGCCTGCCTGCCTGCCTGCCTGCTTGCTCCGCGCGCCCTGGCTCAGCGCCGGTTCCCAGGCACGGAGCCCACGGCCCAGGAGGGGCTCTCAGACAGGAGAGCGCTGGCCTCCAGTCCCTTCTGGAAGGACGGATCGCTCCCAGGTTTCCTGGTGACAGCTGGCGCGGTGCCAGGCAGACTCCTACTACCCAAGGCAGGGACTCGTGCCAAGGCCTCACGCTCACCCGGGGTTTACCCAGCCCGGCGCTAGACCTCTGTCGCTCACGGCCGTGCAGGAGGGCTGGTGTGCACCGGGCCTGGATTTCAGCGGATTTCAGCCTGTGCCCCGGGGTGAGATGGCAGCTCGGGGCCTCCTGCTCACAGGGCCATCGCCCAGGCCTTTCTCTGCGTGCCACTCCGCTGCCCTGACATATGATCAGTCCCAGGAGGCCCCAGGCTGCGGTGGGTGGGAGTGGGCAGCCCTTTCCAGAAAGAAAGCCCTTTGCATTTCCGGAGGGGGCCGTTTTTTTCTCCTGGGAGAATGAATGGAAGCTGAGGGGCTCCCCGGTGAATAATGAATAACAACGAGGCTGCAGAGAAGGCTCCCCGGGGGAGGGCTGGGCAGCCACCCACGGAGGCCGAGGACAGCTCCCGGCCGCCTGCCCACCCTCACCTTCCACCACGACCCCCACGGTGCCCAGGCGGACGGGTGCTTTCTTCTCTGGAGCCTGTGCCTGGGATTCTAGGAAGGAGGCCCAGGAGGCGTGGCTGCCTGGCCTGGACCTAAAGCTCAGCAAGACCAAGGAGGCTCACCCCCCTGGCCAGGGAAGGCGGGGTGGAGGCCGGGGACTCGAGGACCCCGAGACCCCGACGGCGTGTGCAGCTCCTCATACTGACAGAGCACGTCACCGAGCGCCGCCATCCCTGGGGAGGGCAGGGCACGGCCGGCCTCCCATCCTCGCTCTGCACTTGGGCATGCAGAGACTCAACGGGCTGCGTGCCCGGCCCAGAGTCCACAGGGAGGACAGAAGTGGGAATTCAGGCCCCGAGTCTGACTCCCCCTCCAGTTCTCCTCCCACACACTGTGCTTCGAGGCCCCTGTGACTGGCCAGGGTGGGTGTTGGGTGGGGGGTGGCAGGTGATGGATGCAGCCCAGCTGCTGGGCACCTGCAGGGGGATGGGGATGGAGTCACAGTCTCGCTGCTGCCAGAGCTGGGGGAGACCCGGCCCTGGGAGCCCAGCGCCCCCACAGGCAGATGCGGAAACCAAAGTCTGGAGAAGGCAAGGGATCCTCCCGGCCAGGGGCACCCAGTTTGGTCCGGGCCCCGGGTGGCCTCTCTGCGCTTCCCCCATCCCCGCCTCCCTGAGCTCAGCGATGCTTAGCAGATGCCATGCCAGGGCTGGGGGCAGGAAGGACAATTCGCTGCAAGCCTGATGCTCACTGGGGGCTGAGGAGGGAGCACACTGGCTGTCTGGTGGTAGAGGATATGGAAGGGGAGTCAGACCCAAGGCCAGCTTCACCCAGACCATATTTTTTGGGGGGGAGGTGGACGGAAGGGGGGACTGTGAAGAGACCATCAACTGTCAGGAACCCAGACCTGTCCTGTCTTGGAAGAGGAGACACGATCCTGAGAAACCACTGGGGATTCACATCCACCTCTCTGTGGGCACAGAGACGCACACACGCTGGTCTGTGAACCGGCCACCGCCCCGCACCCTGACCGGAAGGCCCCTCGGTGCTCGCAAAGAAGGGCTCTGGCGCGGAGGGCGGGGAAGGGGGACGGGCAGGGGCAGGTACTCACCATGATGCCGGTGAGGAGACACACACCTTTCCCACAGTACGTGTGGGGCACCATGTCCCCGTAACCAATGGAAAGGAATGTGATGGAGATGAGCCACATGGCACCCAGAAAGTTACTAGTTACGTCCTGCTGGTCATGGTACCTGCCAAGGGGAAGACAGGAGTTAGTTGAAGGAGCTGCCGTGTCTGGGAGCAACGGGCGGCGGGCACATCCTCTCGGGGGAAGGGGGCGGGACTGTTTGCTGAGATTCTGGAAGCCGCCGCCATGGCCGCCCTGCCTGGGGATCTCTTTAGGGGAGGAAGGCGGGTGCCAGGCCGCTGCCCGCCCAGGTCCTGCCTGCAGCACCCGCTCCCCCTCCCCCTTACCCCCCACGGGTTGTCCCAGAGGTAAATGCTGGGCCACGGTTTATATCAGATTGGAGACGTCCCTTGGGTGAAATCCTGAGGTAATAAAATGTAGATTTTTCCCTCTCAACCAACCGTCTAAATGGATGTGGATGTGATTAATTGGAAAGCACAAGCTCCTGAACAGGGGAAATGTAACAATACAATACAATAAAGTAAATCAGCAGACATATTTAGCAATTTCCTGAAGGTTGATGGATCCCCAAGACTGGCACCTCCCCGAGTCTGGAGGTGGGAGGGGTGGGGGCGCTGGTGGGTTCTCCAGAGCTGTTTCTTGGGGTGCTGGGCTCCCTGCTGAGGGGTGTCTGTACCTCCAGGGCCTCATGGCTTCCCCACCCGGAAAGAGCCAACGGGAGACATCTCACACCATCCCCTCTGCCCGGTGCCCAGTGCACCCATCCTTCCCGTCCCTCTCCCTCCCTCCACCCCAAACACCAAGGGGCCCCTGGAGTCAGGCTCTGTGCCAAGGGCTGAAAGACCAACAGACGCATCCTCTGCCTCGGGGCTCCCAGCCCAGGCGAGGTCAGTGGGAAATGCAGACATTTGCAGGAAGGTCAGTGAGTGGGTAGACTTGTCCCAGGACACACTCGGGTGGAGCTGCTGAGCGCCCGGGGGAACGGCGAGGCGGTTTTAGCGAGAAGAGGGCGCCGCCGGGGTGCCAGGAGCAGGCGAGGAGGTGGTTTGGAGACCAGGGATCTGCCTTTGGAAGGCCTTGAGTGTCAGGAGGAGAGGTGGGGATTCTGTCTCAGAGATCGGGCTCCTGAGCTTAGGAATGACTAAATGACAGGGCCTGCTGGGGAGAGCGCCTGCACGTGGTGAGCAGGGTGTAGGAAAAGGTGGGTGCAGGGTGTTGGAAAAGGTGGGACACCCAAGGGGGAGCCAGGGTGATGCAGGGGCGCAGCGCCAGGAGGAAGGTGCAGGTGCAGCCTTCCTCGCCCTCCAGGGAGCGCATCAGGGGGCTGTTCAGCCCTAATTGGGGTCATCACCAGCCCCAGAGAGCGGGGCATTAGCCTTTCCATAGCTGTCCTCACGGGACAGGCCAGCCTGGAACCCCAGGGACCTCGGAAGAGCAGAATCCCCCCTTTCTCCCAAAGGTCACTGGTGAGACACCTTCCCTGCCCTCTCCTACCTGCTTCACTCACTGCCCAGCGAGGCTCTGTGGGCACCCTGAGGGCACCCTGCTCCTGCCAGTTGCCTCATTTCCCTGGGATGGGAATACTCATCTGGTCACACTGAGCAATGTAGACAGGTGATACCAGAGTTTAAAACATACAGTGATACCTCGAGATACAAGTGCCCTAACATATGAGATTTTTGAGATATGAGCCGTCGAGCGAACGATTTTTGAAATATGAGCAACATTTGAGATAGGAGTAATCGCTCGGATGGCCGGCTGCACATGACCCACCAGTTTACCTCAACTCGAGCGTCTCGTAGTTTCCCACGCCTCAAGGTTACGGAACAAATACGTATCTCAAGGTACCACTGTGTGTGTGTGTATACATATATATATATATATTGATTTCAGAGAAGAATGGAGAGGGAGAGAGAGAGAAGCATCAATGATGAGAGAGAATCAATGATCGGCTGCCTCCTGCAGGCCCCACACTGGGGATGGAGCCCACTACCCGGGCATGTGCCCTGACCAGGCATCGAACTGTGACCTCCTGCTCCATAGGTCCGATGCTCAACCCCTGAGCCACGCTGGCTGGGCGGTACCTGACTGGGATCCCCAAGACGGTGCCAGCCCTCTCCCAGCTCTGAGGGGGTTTTGGAGGGGCAGCTGCCCTGCTCACTCAATTCCCCACAGCCCAGGGCTCGGCCAGGCCCCCAGGCCACCCCAGTCCCCTCCGCTGCTCCCAGCATGCTCTGGGCTGGGAGGGATGGTGGCTGACTCTGGCTTGCAGGGCCTGTGCTGAGGGGTGAGGGGACCTCCTTCCCTGGAGGGGTGGACTTTGGAGTCCGTGAGACCACCAGACTCAGTGACAGCTGAGGGGAGAGACTAAAAGGTAGCTCCACACCACAAGCCAGCAGCACGTAAACACACGTTGCAGAGTCAGGCGAGGTGGGGATGGTGGGCAGGGAGGAGGTGAGCGGCTGGTCTAGTCTAGAGCTCGGCTCGCCTGCCTTCAAACCCCAGCTCCACCTTAAGGAATTTCATGGCGATGGGCAAAGGGACGTAACCTTTCTGTGACCGGTTTCCTCCTCTGTGGCGGGAGGGTTCGGGAACACAACCCACAGCGCTCAGCCCAGAGGCGGTGGGTGCCCTGCGTGTCAGCACAGCTCAGGCGGGAATTAAGCGCAGGGCAGCAAGTCACCCGTCTCTTCCTGAGGCTGATGTTTGATTCGCTGCTTTACTTTCCTCTAAATTCCCTTCCCGTCAGTTTGGATTTCCCTTTCGTTCAGCAAATAAAATCCAACGGGTGCTAACTAGGTGTGCTGAGGAGAGAAGAAGTAGATCCTGAGCTTGTCACTCAGTCATTGCACACTTCACCAATCTCTGTCCTGGGGGGGGAGGGGGCTCTAGAACAGCGGTCGCCAACCGGTGGTCTGCAGACCACGGGGGTCCGTGAGGTCCGAGAGGTTGGCGACCGCTGTTCTAGAAGATGCCAAATCAGACAGACACCCTACACTCCCATGACCTGGGGCGTCGTCATGAATGTAAGACACACAGGCGACTCGCCAAGCAGGAAGTGACGAGGAGAGAGCGCACAGGCCTGTGGACCCATGCTGTGGGAGGGGGGAGGAGGAGGCGGAAATTGTACCCACACCTCCTCGCAGTTTTAGAGCGGTTTACACTCGTCACAAATTCACATACAAATTTCATGCTATTTTTTTTTTTTTACAACCGAGAATTTTGGGGGAAAAATAGTTCCTTGTTTTTTTCATGAAGGACTAAGAAGAAAAAGGCATGTGTTTTTTTTTGGTGGGGGGGAGGGTCGGTGATTATGTTTACTCATTTATCATTAGGGTGTGGACGATGGTTTTTCTCCTTTTAACATTATAAAAGAAATGTACGATGGTGTACAGATGACAGATGAAACACACCTGCTGCTCTTGCCCCTTCTTAAATCCCTCCGCAACTAACCTTGTTAGTTCCCTGCTTTTAAAAGTCAGCAGAGACCCAGGAATCCCCAGACAGCTGAGTAATGTCTCCAGCATTCAAAGAGTCACGCCAAATCAGCCCAATTAAACAAAGAAACAGAACTCTGGATCGGATACAGATCATTCGCGGAGAACGCTTGAAGAAATCCTATAATTAACATGGTGAGAGAGAGAGAACAAGACATTGGACCCGTGAGACAAGCGTGGCGTGCTATACCAGGAATTCTTCCTGAAGAGCTGGAAGACAAATTGAGGAAGGCTCCCAGAAGATAGAAAGAGACAGGAATGAGAAGAGGAGAGAAAATAGAAAATTAGTCTGCCAGCTCAAATATTAATAGCGTCAGAAAGAGAGAATCAGACAAAAAGGAGGAGACAGAGAATAGAGGAGAAGAAAAGAAGTAAATACATATATTTATATTTTTAATTTCCCCATAAGCGAAGTATACAAGTTTCTAGATCAAGAGCCCACCATCCCAGCAAAGTGGATGAAAATAGAGTCACACCAAGACACATTACTGTGAAATTTCAGAACTCCAGGGAGAGGAGGTGATTCTATGGAGCTTCTAGGGAAAGAGAGGGGGAGAGGGAGAGGGAGAGGGAGATAGGGAGGGAGATGGACAGGAAGAGGGACAGGAAGAGAGACAGGAAGAGGAGAGGAAGAGGGAGAGAAAGAGGGAGAGGGACAGGGACAGGGAGAGGGAGAGGGAGAGAGAGTGAGGAACAGGGACAGAGAGAGGGAGAGAGGAAGAGGGAGAGGGAGAGAGAGATGGACAGGGAGATGGACAGGGAGAGGCACAGGGAGAAGGAGAGGGAGAGAGAAACAGGGAAAGGAAAAGGGACAGGGAGAGGGAGAGGGAGAGAGATGGATAGGGAGATGGACAAGGACAGGGAGAAGGAGAGGGAGAATCAGACACCTGAGTGACTTAGGACTTTGTTACAGCAGCACTGGAAGCTGGAGGGCCATGGAAGAGCCTTCAGACTTCTAAAATAGTCCCCAAACAAGAACTCTGCACATGGAGGCCAGAATCCCAGCCCGGCCAGAGCGACCAGCGAAGCATGAGAGTGGAATGAAGACCCTTTCAGATGGGCCAGGCCCTCCAAGACCTGCCTCCTCCGTCCCCTTCCTCAGAAGCCACAGGAGGGCGTGCGTTACCCAAACAAAGGAGTGAGCCCCGAAGAGGGAAGCCCCGGGGTGGAGGGCACAGGCGGTGGAAAGAGGCGCCAGGCACAGAGGGCCACCGGTCCAGACACAGGAGCAAGTCCGAAGCTCGGGAGACATTTCTCCAAGAAGACGAATGGCTAGAAAACCGGATGTGCCTCAACGTCTGGAGAAGAGCTTTAGACGGCCGTGCACAGGGTTTGGAGTTAAACTAGGGATCCATCCCCTGAGAGACCTTGAGCCAGAGGTCCCCGGGCATGATGCCCCTGAGTTCTTGACTCTCAGCAACACTGCGATAGCAAATGTTCTGTTTGTCTCCTTGATCTTAGACCAAGGAAGCGAGAGAGAAACTCCGGATATGAGAGAGGAACATCGATTGGTGGCCTCCCGCATACACCCCGACCGAGGACCGAACCGCCGCCTGGGTATGTGCCCTGACTAGGAATCCAACCTGCCACCTTTGGCTGTCCCCAATGATGCTCCAGTCCACGGAGCCACCCAGCCAGGGCTATTAGAGTCCTCTCTGCAACCTGTTCTAAGTTATCATCTCAGAGCTTAACACATCACGGCTGTGCAGTGAATTCTCTCTGGCGTGAAGATGGCCTGCTGCTGCTTTGCCTGCCTCCCCGGGAAAGCGATACCTGCTTCAGTGACTCGGCGAGGCATGCGGAAGTTCTCCACGGCAGATAAACGCTTGTCCAGGCGGCTGCCAGATGTCACTGGCTGCGCGTCAGTCCTCCCTACTCAGAGGAACTCGGCTTCTTGACAGTAGCTGTGACCTGACGCTCTTGCCATGAATCTCGGTGTTTAAAGGTCTCCAGCCCCTTGTTCTGGGGCTGGTGTGTTGGTTGGAAGTTTCGGGAATCCAGCCAGGCCTTCTGCAGGACTTGAGCCAAGCAGACAGTGCTGTCTTCACCTTCTAGCCACCCCCTCCCCACCCTAGCGCCACACAGTCAAACCCGAGCCCCTGCTAAGGTGGGATAGAGCCGTGGAGTCCTGGTCTTTATGCCTACTCCTTCCTCTCCCTTTGCCCAGTCCTTGAATATAACCAACTCCTAATGATTAAATGCCGGCAGTGCACCGGGCACGCCAGTCCCGCTCCGGGGAGAAATGGACATTCCCAGGGAGAAATGGACATTCCGTAAGGGCGGAATAATGGAGAGTTTAGGATTTCAGACATTTCTGAAGTGTGTGAAAGAGCACCACTGGCATTCAGAGTTAGCTGAGGCGTGAACGGCTCTGGTAACTTTGGAGCTACTCCTGCCTGTTTCGGCTAATCAGGACAGAAACAAACAAACAAAAAGTCCTTTCTTTTCTTAAAAGCAGTTGAAGAACAACTTAGAAGGCAGGTAAGTGGCTCCGAGGACTCGGGACTGACCGCTGGTGGCCTCAGGCACTGCCCACCTGCCCGCGGGGAGACAGGCGTAGAGGAGGCCACTCCTGTCGCTTCATTCCAAAGGCTGTGCCTCTGTTGGGTGGGGGCTTTGGGTTTAGGAACGTAAGGACGTCTGCCTCCACCAGGCAGTTCAAGGCAACCACCCTGGATCTTGCTTCCCAAGGCCAATCTACGTCTCATCTTTTCTATCCAGCCCCAGAGCTAACAGCCTGGGTGCGAGGCCTCAGCAACTTTTAAAAAGGGGGAAAGCCGAGACCGGTTTGGCTCAGTGGATAGAGCATCGTCGGCCTGCAGACTGAAAGGTCCTAGGTTCGATTCCTGTCAAGGGCATGTATCCTGGTTACGGGCACATCCCCAGTGGGGGGCGTGCAGGAGGCGGCTGATCAATGTTTCTCTCTCACCGACGTTTCTAACTCTCTATCCCTCTCCCTTCTTCTCTGTAAAAAATCAATAAAATATATTTTTTTTAAAAATTAAAAAAATAAAACTATAAAGGGGGATAGTCATCACCAGAACACAACAGCCTGTAAAACAGGCTGCACCTCGCCCCAGACAGACAGAAGGTTCTCTTCCCGCGAGCTCGGCTGGCGTCGCCTTCTCTCACGGAGGCGGTGGTAGGCGTGCACGGACGGTCAGATGTGGAAGAGTCAGGACATCTGGCGGGGTCACACATCTGGAGGCCACGTCTCACAGGCCTTGGTGCGAAGTCTAAACAAGACACCAGCTCAACCTTTTTTTTTTTTCCCCAGTGTGTGTCTCTCTCTCTCTCGTTGAGCTAAGATGTTTTGTTCTAAGTCTGCACTTCCCAAATGGATGCACCGCGAGAGGGAAGCCAGCTGCCAGTCGTCCCCAGCCCGCTTTCCTCAGCAAAGGCAGCGCTGTCAGCCTCTTCGAGGGGTTATTAAGTTAAAAACCAGATGGCTCATCTGGCAAACCCTCCGGAGGCCGCTTCTCTCCCCGCAATGTTTCCTTTCTACTTATTAGAAATATTTCCATGTTTCCTGCTTTGGAAGCCATTAATAAAAGCGCACGAACATGGAGAACAACAATATGTTTGGGAGAAACAGTGTTCCCGTGGGAGGTGGCGTGGCGGAGGGAGGGAGAGAGGGAGGGGCGGGTTCAGACCCCAGACCTGACTCGGACCCGCGTGGCCTCCGTCGGGGAGGGGGGCGCTTACCGCCCCACGCCCTGGGCTTTCCTTCTGTTAAGAACGAGGCGCGTGAAACCTCCCGTGGTTAAATGAGGCGACACACGTAAGACCAGGCACAGCACCTAGCGCGTATGTGGGGTTCAATAAGTGAGATTACTTAGTTAACAACTACACGTGAGGCCCTACTATGTGCTAGACTTCATGGACCTTACAGTACAGCGGAGGAGGCCTACACTAAGCAATAGGGAAGGAGGAGGAGGAAGAAGAAGAGAAAGAGGAGGAGGAGGAGGGAAAAGAAAAGAAAAGAAGAAAATAAAAGAAAAAAGGAAAGGAAAGGAAAGGAAGCAGCGGTTCTCAACCTGTGGGTCGTGACCTGTTTTCTGATGGTCTCAGGCTCTACAGCAGTGACCCACAGGTTGAGAACCACTAGCAGGGTCACCTAAGACCATCAGAAAACACAGATATTTACATTACGATTCACCACAACACGAGGAATTGTATTAAATGGTCGCGGCATTAGAAAGGTTGAGAACCACTGAAAGGAAGGAAGGAAAGAAGGCTGGGATGAGTGCCCAGGAGGGGCGTGGGTGCCCTCAGCAGGGACCTGCTCTGAGGATGTGCCACTTACACCCCCGGGACTAAAAGGGGGGGCTGGGGCGGAGGGACTAGCTTGGGAGGAGGAGGCCAGGGGGAGTGGAACGCCCACCCGTGGTGGCAGAGGGACCGCGGAGGGAGAGGGGGGAGGGTAAGGAGGTGCCTCTCAAAGCCCCAGCACCGGGCTTCCCTGAGTGAGCGCAGTGAACACCCGGCCGCTGGCCTGCACTGTGGCCTGCACTGTGGCCTGCACCCCCGGGCCCTCGATTTCCCTGTCCCCCTCCTCTGTTTCCTTCCCCTCACCTCTCTGTCTGTCTTCCCTCTGGTCCTCCTTTGGACGCCGCCCTCGCCTCGCCTTCTCTCTCCTCTCCAATTTCCCTTTCACCTGCTCAGCCTCCGCCTCCTTCCCTCCGGTGAGGACCTACTATGTGCTAGACTTCACAGACCTTACAGTTCAGTGTCTCCCAGGACAGGCGGCAGGGGGAGGTGAGCGTCTGTGAACGATCACTATTTGGGGTCAGGGGAGGTTCGGGGCTGCCCCGCGATGACGTGGCTCCCGCTCTCCTGCAAACTGATTTGCTTTCTGGGTGGCAAGGAGGGCTGGCCCACTCGCTGGCCCACTGGGAACCATGTACGACCTGGCACACCCACTGCGCAGGCCCGGCGTCTGAGTGCCCACTCGCCCGCCTCACCGGCTCAGAAGAAGCAGGGACACAAACCAGGCAGGGACTGTGGCCTGTGAAGGGACAAAGCCACACTCTCAGCTGGAGAAAGAGGCCTGGCCCCCACCTCTCCCTGACCCCGGGGCAAACAACCGTGATCCTCTCTCCCGCCCGTCCTTCTCCCCCAGCGGGACTCTGCTCATACTGGCCCCTCCGCCTCGAGTCTCCTCTGACCCGCAATGCCCTCCTCCAGAAAGCCTTCCAGGTCACGCACGTCAAACTCAAAAGCTAACATGGGCCAAACAGACGAGGCGTGTGGGCCACGAGTTTGACACGCTGGTTCTACATCAAGTGCTCTTTGCAGGGCTCCCTGCGCCCCCTGTTCCTCTCTGTCCCCTCGCACCCCGGGGACCAATCATGGGCTTATTCCCTGACCACAGGCGCCAGCCGGGATGGCCAGGCGCTGGGAGGGAGCTCGGTTGGGGTGCTGAAGGAGGCGGGGCAGGGAGGGCCTCATGCCTGGTGCCCGGTCTTCTCTGGCCTCTGCCTTCCCCCACGGCTGGCCTGGCCACTGTCTCTGATTTTCACTCGGCTCCACCTGACGGGGCCTCAGGCTGCCGCTGGGAGGCCTTTCCAATGCCCATCGTCAGCCACAGAGGGTGACCAGGGAGCAACGGGGCGTCACAGTGCCTGGTTTTTCAGACCCAGAGACAAGAATAACCAGCTGGAACTCTGGCAAAATGTTTCCTCAAAGGCCCGAGAGCTGATCTCTTTCTCGTCTCGCTTTATTCCGGGGGCCGCTTCCCGGAGGCGGGTAGGACGGCAGACATCAGGCCGATGGGAAGCGATAACGACCACCGCCATTTGTTAAGCATCCGCCCCGTGCCCTGCGGACCCCGCCTGCTGCGCCTGATCTCATCTCATCCCCACGGTAACAAGGTTAGGGATGTCCTTCCCCGTTTTCTTGAGTGGGAAACACAGGCGCAGCCAGATGAGGGAGCTTGCACCGAATGGAACATCCACCCAGGGAGAGGGCCTGTGTGCCTGCGAGTGTGGGCTTGGCTGGTGGCACATCCCCGTCTGTGACCGTGTGACGCCCTGAGGAGGGGCCGGCTCAGCCTGGCCGAGTGGACAGAGGGCTGGGGCGCTCTCCTTCCTCGCGTATCTGATCCCGGATCTGTATGTGACCTGGATCTGTATGTGATCCTGGATCTGTATGTGACCTGGATCTGTACTGCCGAGAGCCAGCCTCACAGGGAGTCAGCGACCCCAGATTTGTCTGTGATCCTGGGTCTGTATGTGATCCCAGGTCTGTATGTGATCCTGGATCTGTATTGCAGTGAGCCAGCCTCACAGGGAGCCAGCGATTCCAGGTCTGTATGTGACCCTGGATCTGTGTGGCAGCAAGCCAGCCTCACAGGGAGCCAGTGATCCCAGATCTGCATGTGATCCTGGATCTGTACTGCAGGGAGCCAGCCTCATAGTGAGCCAATGATCCCAAGTCTGTATGTGATTTGTACTGCAGTGAGCCAGCCTCACAGGGAGCCAGCGATCCCAGATCTGTATGTGATCCCGGATCTGTATGTGATCCTGGATCTGTAAGTGATCCTAGATCTGTACTGCAGGGAGCCAGCTTCACAGAGAGCCAGTGATCCCAGGTGTGTATGTGATCCCGGATCTGTATGTGATCCTGGATCTGTACTGCAGGGAGCCAGCCTCACAGGGAGTTACCCAGAGCCGGGGCTGCCCTGAGCAGCACGCTGTGCACAGGGCCACTCCAGGAGTGCCATTCACCATGACTTCCGTGTGACTGGCGCCCCCTGGAGGGCAGTGCTGTGCAGCGGTGGTCCTGGCTGCGCCTGGAGGGAGAGCGGGTATTTCCCTCCTCCAGGCCGGGCTTTCTAAGGGACTTAAAGGCAGGCGGCTCCCGGGGTGAGCGGGCACAGAGTGTCCGTGTGGGAGGTGGGGGGTGGGCGGAGGCCGTCCCGTGACCAAGAACAAAGAGGACGAGGCTGCAGAAAGTCCCCGGGGAAGGAGTCTCCTTGATTCTGTATTCTAGTGGGGCTTCCGGGGCAGGACGTGGGAAGAGGGGGAGCCCAAGGGGAGCTCGGCCGGACTCAGGGTGAGGGTGAAGAATTGCGACTCAGCCGAAGCAGCCACCGGGTCTGGGGACACGGCTGCAGGGCTCTGGGGGGCACTGAGGGGTGCTCCCTGGCCGCGAGCAGCCTGCACGTGGGGTGTGCTTGCCTCTGACCTCTAACCTTTCCACAGGCCCGGGCGTCCAGGTGGCACACTTCCTGGGACTTGTGGCGTGGCCTTTGGCCGTGGGAAGGGTGACAAAGTCTGGGGCAGGCAGGGTCTCAGGGACCGGTCCGGCCCCACCGCTCACACAGCCAGACCACCAGACCTTGGTGTATCTGATTCACTGGAACGTCCTGGTGAGCATCCGAAATCATGCTAATTCTGCAGCTCAGTAGTAGACGGAGAACGGAAAGGAGCCAACCCGCACTCCCTAGCTGTCCCCTCAGGGACTTCACACCGAAGGAACTGCTGAGCCTCCAGAGCGGGCATGCCCCGAGGTCTCGGAGCAGCAGCTGGAAGGAAAGGCCGTGTACGGGGCTCAGGCTGGGGGAGACCTCCGCACCCCTCCCTGCTCATCCCCACAGCCCAGAGCGGAAGGAAGGGGTGCAACGGGGGCCAGACAGCCCCCAGCATCAGCATCACTTTTTTTTTCTGCCTCTGCAACGGAGAGAGTCTTATCGGAGGAAAAGAAGGCGCAAGACAGAGAAGAGAGGGCCCAGCTGCAGGCTCCTCTTGTCTGCAGGGCCTGCAGAGACAGCAGGAAGTGCCCTCGCGTCAGCCGCCCCCTCAGAGCTCTGGGCCACAGAGCTCCTGGCCCTGCCCGCTCTGAGGCTGTGACTCTCCAGCACTCGTCCCCGTTGCCCACCCAGGACGCAGAGCAGGCCGGTGGGGAGCGGCAGCCCCATCCTGAGGCTCTCAGGGGCCTCGATGGAAGTCTACAATGTCCAGGAGGCTGGCCCTGTGAGAATGGGGGGTCCCCCAGAAAGCATCGGCCCAGAGGCCAGGACACCTCGCCTTCCCGGGGAGGGAGAGAACCGCCCGGACACAGGTCCACGGCCTGGGCAGGAGGCGCTCTGCCCGTGGGGTCAGCTTTGTCTCTGGGCGTCCCTGCTACCTGACAAACCTCCTTCTTTCAGGCAAGGAAATGGAGGCCGGGAGAGCACCTGGGCCCAAGGTCACGGTGCACGCCTCACCCTGTGCCGCCTCTGGATACCCTGTGAGGCACCAGGAGAAAGACCCTCCCCTGGGAGCTCAGGCTGTCCCGCTTGCTGTGTGACGCTGGACAAGTTGCTCGCCGTCTCTGGGCCTTGGTGTCCTCGTCCGTAAAATGTGAGGATGTGGTTACATAAGCTCGAGAGCCCCTTCCGGCTTCTCTGCTCACCCTCTACCATCTGCCTCCACGCCCCTGCTTCTCCTTGGTGGGGACAAGACCACCATCCAGGGAAGAAGAGGAGGCGAGACTTCGGCTCAGGCAGGAACCCCGCTAGCGGCTGTCACTCAGGGCCAGCCACACCTGCGGGAGCCACAGCAGGTGGCCGCCAAGCTGTACAGAACCTCCGGTGGACTCTGAGCAAGCCTGCTGACCGGTCATTCCTGAATCAGCACAGGAGAGGGTGAGCTGGTGCCTCGGGCCGTGATACAGCAATCAGCATGGGTATTCATTTGGTCACCATGCAAAGCCAAGGCGCCTGCCGGTCTGTCTCTCTCTCTCTCTCTCTCTCTCCCTCCTCCTCCTCCACCACCTCCTCCCCCGACACCCCAGAGAAGCCTCTGGAGGCTCCTACACCCCAGGGTCCCAGCCCTGGCTCTGCTTTACAGGAAGCAGCCATCACAAGAAGACACTTGTTACCCGTTGCCAGGCAACAAAATGCTGCCTGCACACGGCAACCCACCTCTGACACTTCAGAGGACTGAAACCAGCCGAGGAGAGGAGGCTGCCAGAACAAAGGAGAGAAAGCGTCGGGGATGGGGCTGGGGGGGGGGGGAGGAGGGAAGAGGCTGGGGCTCGCGATGAAAGAGCCCAGACAGTGGCGGAAAAGTGCCAAGAAAGCAAACAGATGGGGAGAAAACCTGACTCACGGACGGGAGGGAGGCCGAGAAGGAGCCACGGAGGCCGGTCCGCGGGGGTCGGGTCCTCAAAAGGCCTCTGACGGGTTCTTTGGTCCAATCTTGTCACAGAGTTAGAGTGGAGCCGTTGACAGGGAAGGGGATGGATCTGGTCACCGGGACGTGGGCTCCCCTCGCCACACACTTGTCTGTGGGCGTCTACTCTTATCTGGTGAGTGGTTTTATGAAAAGCACCCTCAAGCCAGGGCACCACGCTCCACGGGCTTTCAAAGAAGCACAATGATGCTCTGAAACAAAGGTCGCCCTTGCCCTCCTCCTCCTCCTTCACTCCCCCAAACGCAGGCCGTTCGTGCGCTGGTTAGCGTCTGAGACCGACCGTGTGGGCTCTGTAATATGTGGGCACCGAGCGAGTCCACGAGAATCAGAGCCAGCCTTGGGGATGGATGCTCAGGCTGGGTGACACCCCGGTTGGCCAGCTAGCCAGCCGGCCGACCGACCGGGGAACCCCAGAGGGAGGTCTGGGGACTGTAGGGGCCTGACGCTGGTGGAGGATTCACCCTTTCAGGGCAGGAGCCCTGGGCCAGCCGTGAGATTCCGCCTCGCTCACCTCCCTTCCCTAGTTTCTAAAACGGGAAAATGACTCCGGCCCTGCCCACGTGTCAGCGAGCGAGCTGGGCCCTGGAGGAGAAGCTGCGTCGACGGTAAAGCAATAAACTAGAAGATAGTTTTCTTATTTATTAAAAAAAACAAAAAACAGTCATCCCTAACCTCCTACCAGCGCTGGAAACTCTGGGAGAGATGGCCTGTGACAGACCGACCATCTGCTGGGGACCAGCAAGCCAACAGCAACCTCCCACCAGGGCGAGCGCGTGACCCCTGCCGTTTCTCCACCCGTGAAACGGCGGTCAGGCCGCAAAGGCGTGGGGAGGGGTTACGTGGGATGATGGATGCAAGAAGCGCGGAAACGCACTCCATCCGGGATGGCTCCTCCGCAGGTCGGAGGTCAGCCTCCCTCCCTCCCCGGCTTTCAAGACCCTGGCGCAGAGTCCCTCCGGCCTGCAGGCCTTCCCTGCCTCATCTGGCCCCCGTGACAGGTCTGGCAGCCTGCAGGAGCCAACAGCCTCCTTTCCGAAACCGCGGAAAGCCTCCAGATGCACGCATTCCCCCGGCACAAGGCGAAGTTTCAATTATAAATAAGAACACAACAAACGAAGAAAAGGCTGGTAACTAAGTGGGAGCCATTTCGTATGTTAAACTTGACACACTAATTACAAAGCTATTGCCCAATTAGCTTGTGTTCGCATTTACTTGACTCCGTTAAGTAGGGAAAATATAGTTGTTTACTTTATTAATTTTGACAAATACTTTCTCAGAAAAAGGCCTAAGCCGGTCTCTAAACCCTGCCCCTCCCCATCAAGCCGACGTGGCGTTCAAGGAAAATGGGCGGTTTCTACCTGCACCCACGAAGGGGAACTGATTTTCGCCCTGGCCGGTGTGGCTCAGTTGGTTGGGCCCCGTCCATGCACTAGAGCAAGCATGTCAGACTCAAAGGCTAACATGGGCCAAATACATGAGGCATGTGGCTTTGAAGGCGCTAGAACGTCGGCAGTGGTACCATCATGTGAAGCCAGAGAAGTGGCTTCGGTAGTCTGAGGTAAGATGACAGGGATCTACATTGATGAGGGAGCAGGAAGAGATGACTTTAGAGCTATCCTATATAAGAAAAGGTACCGTGCAAACAGACCCAACAGCGGGACGAGCCATCGCTCTGATGTGCACTGACCCCCAGGGGGAAGGCGCTCAGCTCAAGAGCTGGCCCCTGGTGGTCAGTGTGCTCCCATGGGGGAGCGCCAGGCTCACGGCTGGTGGCTAAGTCATCAGCAGGACATCCCCCAAGCGCTCCCAGACTAGAGAGGGCACAGACCAGGCTGAGGGCCCCCCGTGACCCCGAGTGCACAAATCTCGTGCACCAGGCCTCTAGGTATAGAATACGAACCACTGGACTTGAGGCCCAAATAGAAGGCTGAAGGGAGTTGGGAATGAGGACAAGAATGGTGAGTGGTTTTGAGCCTAAGAGACAGTTAGGGCCCAGGAGTCCTGCTTCCCTTCTTCGTTGATGAAAGAACCCAGGAGGGAGCAATGGTTACCCACAATAAAGATGACATCCCCCCCCACCCCAGCATGTAAATGGCCCAAGGACTGTAAATGGAAACAACACGTGTTACTTTCAGGAAACGTCTTTAAGGAGAAAGAGCGCACCTCACTGCGTCCCTCCCTCCGTCCTTCAGGCGAGCAGGCAGATGGGATGGCTGGTGCCCCAGCAGCCTGGCCGAACTGGGAAGGAGAAGCCCCGTCCCCAGGCCGGCAGGGCCTCGGGGAAAACGGACCAGGGCCCACACCCCTGCAGCCACGGAGCTCCGTACCTGCTGTGGACGGACCCTTTTCCAGTCTTTGTTTGCACAACAAAGAAACTGCTGTTTGGGGTTTCCTGTCACTCGCAGCCTAAATAGATAGATAGATAGATAGATAGATAGATAGATAGATAGATAAATAAATGCTAACAGATAAGATTCCTGAGCAGCAGAGAGAAATCGGGCGGCACCGTGAGGATGAACACAGACGCGGAGCATGGGGAATTCCAGGCAGGAGAGCCTGCGACCACAGCCCAGCCTGGCCCAGGCCCAGGCCCAGGGGCTGCATTGGAGGATCTACACGGCCTCCGCCAGACTTCTAAGTCACCTTCGTCTCCCGCCCGGCCTGTGGCAACGGCCTCCTCACTCACCCTCCTCCTCCTACTTCCTTCCACCTGCTTCTCCACAAAGACACCGGGTGATCGATCCCCTCTGCCCGCAGCTCCCGCGGCACGCACAGGCCCGCCCACTGTACTCTCCTCGGGTGGCTCCCCCGCCTACACACACCCTGCCTGCCGTCCCTCAGCGCGGCATCTCCGGACCCGCTGTTCCCCCTCTTCCTGGAAAGGAAAGCCTTCCCTCTCTGTCTGTGAGAGGCTCAACTCCTCTTATCCTTCGAGTCTCAGCCGAAACTCTAGAGCAGTGGTTCTCAACCTTCCTAAGGCCGCGACCCTTGCATACAGTTCCTCATGTGGTGGTGACTCCCAACCATGAAATGTTGCTACTGTGGTGCATCGTGATGTAAATATCTGCATTTTCCGATGGTCTTAGGCGACCCCTGTGAAAGGGTCGTTCGACCCCCAAAGGGGTCGCGACCCACAGGTTGAGAAACGCTGCTCTAGAGAGACCTTCTAAGCAGGTCCCAGGTGCCTAGGATCCCTCTCCACCCCATCCTTTTTATTTTTTATTTATTTATTTTTTAAATATATTTTATTGATTTCTTTACAGAGAGGAAGGGAGAGGGATAGAGAGTTAGAAACATCAATGAGAGAGAGAGACATCGATCAGCTGCTTCCTGCACACCCCCTACTGGGGAGGTGCCCGCAACCAAGGCACATACATGCCCTTCACCCGAATCGAACCTGGGACCCCTCAGTCCACAGGCCGACGCTCTATCCACTGAGCCACACCCGTTTGGCTAACCCCATCCTTTTTAAAAAAGCATTTGCAACCATGTTTTTGTTTTTTAACTCCTTCCCAGATTTGGAATGACACACTCCTTTGTTTCTTGACGGACCTGGCCTTCCCAGATAGACGATAAGCCCCTCGAGGGAAAAAACAAACAAACCGGTAGTGTGTTCTCAGGAGCGTATTTCATCCCTAACAATATTGGCTGGCAAAGAGGAGCGCTGAATAACTATTAATAACACTATTCTTATTATGTAGCAAGCTCTTCACCATCGGGCATTGCCCCCCAGGGAAGCGGCCCTGGCTGTGGTGAGCTGGAGTCTCTGTGGGAGTGGTACATGCTCTGGGGGAGCAGGCGTGGCGAAGGGAAACGGCAGAGCCCGGCCAGCGAAAGGAAGCGGATGCCGGTGGCACGGAAGGTGATGGGGAGGGCTCAGCGGAGGAGCAGGGGAGGCCATCTGCATCTCTATCTGCATCTGCATCTGCATCTCCATCTCCATCCCCATCCCCATCCCCATCCCCATCTCCGGTGCTCAGGAGAGCCCTGCTGAAGATCTGCAAGGGCTGATACCCCTGCTTTCAGCAGCAGGAAAACTAAGGCAGGGAAATGACCCCTCTTCCCCGCTCCCCCTCAGGCCAGAGCCCCTGCCCCCGGCTAAACCTGGGAGCAGGACCCGAGTCTCCTGACACTCACTGGTAGGGTTCTCTCTGCTCCCCCCATGGGATACTGGGGACAGGACCAGGAAGTGATCAAGACAGATCCGGTCCTGCCCACATGAGGTTCACAGACAGTGACCACCCTGAGTGATGAAGAAACCCTTCTGTCCTTCATTCAGCCGTGGCTGCTGTGGGGTGTGGGCCATGTGGAAGTGGGGGTGCCAGGCACCCCCCGACGGGGCTCTGGCGAAGCAGGTTTCTCCGCGGTGGCTTTGAGGGAAATCTAACAATAGAGCAGGTGGCCCTAGCGGGATGGCTGGCAAAGGGCCTGACCGAACCAGAGCCGAGCCCTGGGCCTTTGTCCCCTGCCCCCCGCCCCCAGGCCATCAGGGCTGTTCTGGGAGAACCGTTACCTTCCTGTGGGCCCCTCCCCCCTCCCGGGACCCCCTGACCCTTCCTGTGGGCCAGCTCCTTCCTGCATGGAGGGGAGAACAATGCTGAGAAAATGGGAAGTTGCCTAAGACTTGGGCACCATGTCCACTTTGTGCGACATGGTGGCCAGGGAGGCGGGGGGGGTGGGCGATGGCGTTGGGCAGGGTCCTGCGAGGACTTGTGGAAGGACCGGAGTCTGTTCGTTCATTGGGAGATGAGAAAGCCTGTCTTCAACGTTAAGGCACTGGAAGAGGGGATCCCAGCCTGCTTCGTGGGGCACTCCCCGAAAGCCAGAGGCTTTAACCTGCCTCGACGGCAATGGCTAACCCGCCAGCCCATGTGGGGGCCCCTCTGATGTGGGGGTGGCGGCGCCTAGCAGACCTGTCTCCCCGGGTCTGGACCAGCCTGCGGGGGCTTTGTTAGCAGGCCGCTCCCAGGAGCCTCTTGGGCAGAATGCAATGGCGAAGCCACCGATCTCAAACCTCCGGGAAGCTATGGTTGTGCCTACACTCCTGGGCAGTGCCCGGAGCAGGGCGGTGGGCATCTAGGCGGAGGGGCCTGTGTCTGTGTAGGGGGGAGGGGGACTCAATGAGGTGCCATGGAGTATGGCATATACTTTCGCCCATACTCTCTCCTGCCTGAGTCTCCACATGAAGGCGTTGGGACTTAGTGGGAGGAGAAAAGCTGGTGAAAAACTCCTTCAGTGGCCGGCTGTGAGAGGCGGGAGTGGGGGCCCCCACACCAGCCAGGGGTTCTGGTCTGAGGGAGCAGGGGGGGGGAGGCATTTCTCTGCCTCAGTTTCCTGCTGCTGAAAGCAGGGGTGATCAGCCCTTGCAGATCCTCAGCAGGGCTTGCTGGTCCCTCCCCATCACCTTCTGTGCCACCAGCATCTGCGAGACAGCCCCAGGCCACCGTATCCGTGAGAAGGCCCGTGGGGGAGGGTCGAGTCCCTGGATGGCAGAGGCCAGCCCTGGAGATGCAGGGCACCACGGGATGGCCCGGTGCAAAGGAAACACCCCGATGCCCACATCCCTGGGTTTCCTGATGTGGCCCGTGTGGGGACAGGAACCCCTCCCTTCTCCTTACCGCAGCTCTCTCCCAGGACCCCACCCTTGAAGGATGTGGCACTGCCCCTCCCGGTGGTGTGACCCTCTCAAATGGTCCCCCGGGGCTGAGAATCAGCTCAAATGCCTGTAGGCGTCCATCCGTGGGAAGAGACAAGCAACCTCTCTGCGGTCCGGCCAGCATGGCCCTTAGCTGTGTGCCAGCCTCGGCCGATGGACGATGACCACTCCCGCTATGTGTGTGGGGCCTGATTCTCTCTGGGGTCCCCGGTGGGGAAGGTAGGATGACCCGCCCCCGCTGGAGGAAGAGCCTGGCACCCGGCACCCAGCCCTCAGCTGCGTCTACCCAAGGCCAAGCTCCCGGGAGCAGAAAGCACTGTGGGTTGTCTCCCAGCACACAGAGCGGGGGAAACCCAAGGTCGATGTCAGACAGACGGGAGTGCCGTGGGAATCGACCTGCCTGGGAAAATGGACCGGTTTCGCGGAGCAGTATGGAGTTCCTTCTGCACGACGCTGTCCCAAACTTAGTGCTTCCGAATGATACTTTTACAGAGATGTTCCCCGTGTTCCCAATTCTGGATTCTCCTAAGGAGTGTCCTTCATTCACTAAAATACAGCCCTGGCCGGGGTTGCTAAGTGGTTAGAGCGTCAGCCCACATATGGCAGGGTATGGTATGGGGTTTGAGGCCCTGTCAAGGGCATCTGTCTGGGTTGGGGGAGCAACCAAACTACCTTTCTCTCTCTCCCTCTCTCTCTTTCTTTCCCTCTCCCTGTTTTCCTCTCCCTCTCACTCCCTCCCCTTCTCTCTCTGTCTCCCTCCCTCCTTTCCACTCTTTTAAAAAAGCAGAGGAAAAAATATCCTCAAGTGAGAAATAATAATAATAATAATAATATAATAAAAGTAATGTTATTCATTAATATAAAACAAACTTCTCACAAACGAATCGTTTCCATGCTTACGTGTAACTGAGCACAAAGTTACTGCAAACGAGAAAGAGGGAAGAATTGCTGAATCAGAAACAACAGAGACAGAGAAAGCAGCTGTGAGGACGTGGGGGTTGGCAAGTGTGAACCCGAACAGGAAGAGAGACACGCAGACTACCAGGGCCCTGGAGCAGAGCATCTCAAAGGATTGAACCTGAACTCCCTGCGGCTGGCCACCCACCCCCTCCTTCGTACTCCCCAGCCCGCTGGGGGGGGCCCCTACAGAAGGAGCTTCCCCCGGCCTGGAACCAGCTGCCTCTGGACCTTGGCTGTGCAGAAACCCCGTGGGACATCCGGTTTTCTCCCCACCGAGCCAGGCCGGCCCCAAACCGGCGCTGAGACCTGCCGCCAGCACCCTTCACCTGCAGAGTTCCTCCCACAAACGTCCCTCGGCCACCGGGCTCTGGTGACACAGGCTGGGGGCGCCCCTCCCTGCGCTGGCTCTCCTGTCCTCGAAGGCCACCCTGGCTGCTGGGACCTTGCATTGCGCCTTTCTTTCCAGAGAGAATGACTTGTAAAAGCTACGCCATTGATCATTACTTTCCAAGCCCTGTGGATGCAACACGGGAGTTCCTGTGGAAGATGAAAAGAGGGGCTTGGTGGGAGGGAGAGAATATCCCTCTCCATTCAAAAGCAAACAAAACAAGCACAAATACATATATCTGGTCGTGCATTTTCACGGCAGAAAACACAGTACAATGTGTCGCCCAGAAATCACACGTAGCCTCCCACAGAGAAAACAACGTAATATTTACAGCTCTTTCCCAAGCACTTCCCGTGCATACTGCAATATCTACACATTTTAAACGGATAACATCCTACATAATACTATTCCGTGTGCTCCCTTTTTCCAGAGATCACATCCCTATCTCCCTACCTTATTCTAGTCTTCAAAAGGCTGCTTTTTGAGGGAAAAAAAAAAACAACTGTTGCCTAAATTAGCCGTCGGATGGATATGCTATAATTCCTTTCACCATCGAAATCCCAGACAGTTACTAGGTTTCTGGTTCTCCACTGCCGGAGACAGCATCACGCTGAAGAATCTGGACGGAAATCGGTTATGACGTTAGAATAACTCCCTAGAACAGCGATTCTCAACCTGTGGGTCGCAACCCCTTTGGGGGATCGAACGACCCTTTCACAGGGGTCGCCTAAGACCATCGGAAAATGCAGATATTTACATATACGATGCATAACAGTAGCAACATTTCATGGTTGGGGGTCACCACCACATGAGGAACTGTATGCAAGGGTCGCGGCCTTAGGAGGTTGAGAACCACTGCCCTAGAAGAACCACTGGGTTAAAGTCACAGGCTTGTACGGGCTGGCATGGCCCACTGGCGAAGTTTCCCAGACAGGGGGTGCTGGTTTCCTTCCTGCCAACTATGGGAGAACCCTCTCTCCCCTGTGCCCCCCACACCACCATCATACAACCTTTTAAGCCCAGAGGTATCTTTACTGGAGAAAAGGACGCCCTCCTTGCAGTTTTAACGTGTACTGTTTTGATGAGTGAGACTAAGTATATGTTTCATTTTCTTTTTTTCTGGTGTTGTTGCTAAACTTCATCTGAAGATCATTTTTCCATTGATTTTTTTTTTTTTTTTAGAGAGAGTGGGAGGGCGTGGGGGAGAGAGAGACACATCCATCTGAGAGATTGGTTGCTTCCTGCACGGAGCCCAGAACCAGGCCGGAGATGAACCTGCAACTGAGGTACCTGCCCTGGAACCCAGGAATCGAACCAGAGACCCTTCAGGGCACAGGCTGGTGCTCTAACCACTGAGCACACTGGCCAGGGCTTCATTTTATGGGCTTTTTTGTATTTCTTCCATTGTGGTTGTCTATTTTTAGCCTTTTTGTTTTGTTTTGTTTTCTCTCTCTGAGAAGTTGAGGTTTTTTTTCTGATTGGTGTCTAAGACAGCTTTGTATAATAGGGATATTTACCTCTTGACATGTTTACAGCAAATATTTTTCCTAGTGTAACATCTACTTTTGAAATACGTTTATATTTCTGGACAGAAACCTAAAATTGTATAGATGATGTTATCAAATACACCAGGCTTTTTTCCTTTGTGTCTTTTTTTTTCTCTTCTGACATTTTATGATACCAATTGTTACCCATCTCAGAACTGATTAGATTTTCACTTTGTTTTCTAGAGCCTGTTCATCATTCTTCTTTTATATCTCACTCCAACTGGAATTTATTTGGGTGGCTGGTGAGAGATGGGGATTCTAATTTGATTTTTAACCCAAATATCCTAACAACGTTTACTGAATAATCTATTGCTTTCTCATTGGTTTTTCTCTGTCCTGTGTTGGGTTCTTACATTCCAAGGTTTATGTCAGAGTTTTCCATTAGGTTTCATTGATCTGCCACTATTGGTTTTTCAGTAGTGCCACAGGACTTCATTACTTGAGTTTTATAACACATTTTAACATTAAGTAGATTAAGTTCTCCTGGTGTTCTTTTTTTTTTTTTTTTTTTTTTTTTTTTTTTTTTTTTTTTTTTTTTTTTTTTTTTTTTTTTTTTTTTTTTTTTTTTTTTTTTTTTTTTTTTTTTTTTT
>PVJN01009725.1:0-33325 GCA_004026805.1 Lasiurus borealis | reverse complement strand
CACATCTTCAGTAGGAGGTGTGCGGGAGGCAGCTGATCGATGTTTCTAACTCTCTATCTCTCTCTCTTCCTCTCTATAAAAAAAAATATATATAATTTTTTTTTAAAGAAAAGTGAAGTGCCCTGGCTGATGGGGCTCAGTTGGTTGAGCATCATCCCATGTACTGAGAGGTCATGGGTTTGATTCCCAGTCAGAGCACATGCCTGGGTGTCGGTCTCTATCCCTAAGAGGGGACATGCAGGAGGCAGCAGATCAGAGTTTCCATCTCTCCTTTCCTCTTTGTCTAAAATCAATAAAAACATATTTTCAGGGAGAAAAAAAGTGCTCTTCCCTCTTAAAATTTCTAATATTGTTCATGCTTCCTTTTTTTCTTGATTAGATTTATTAGACATTGGTATAGTTTAGATTTATAAATTCTGTTTTGTTTTTAAATCCATTCATTCCTATCTTTGTGTTATAAGCTTAATCTGTCCTCCTAAAGTTTGTTTAGTTCTTTTAATGAGTTCAATTTATTGTCATGCTTTTTTTAACTGAAAAACTTTAAGGATATTTTCCATCTGAATACAACTCTGGTCACGCCCTAAGTTTTGACATACAGTCATTGTGATCTTTTTTTTTTTTCTTTCCTTTCTAAATACATTTTTATTGATTTCAGAGAGGAAGGGAGAGAGACCCAGAGATAGAAGTATCAATGATGAGAGAGAATCACTGAACGGCTGCCTCCTGCACGCCCTCTACTGGAGATTAAGAGGCCAAGACTCGGCACATACCCGGACTGGGAATCAAACCAATGGAACCTTGACCTTTTGGTTCCATTGAGCCACAGCAGTTGGGCTCATTGTGATCTTTTAAAGAGGAGTTTGAATAATTCCCTTTGACCAAGTTATAATTGAGGAGATTGCTTTAAAAATTCTCCCCTCCCCCCCCAAAGTTTTCTTTTTAGTTGGGAGTTTTATGGCCTGGTAGTTAGAGAATACAGTGGTACCTCGAGATACGAGTGCCCTAACATACAAGATTTTTGAGATACGAGCCGTCGAGTGAGCGATTTTTGCTTTGAAATACGAGCAACATTTGAGATAGGAGTAATTGCGCGGATCGGCCGGCTGCACACGACCCACCAGTTTACCACAACTCGAGTGTCTCATAATTTCCCATGCCTCAAGGTTACGGAACGAATTAAACTCGTATCTCGAGGTACCACTGTATATCTGAATTGTTTTCTTCTGATGTTTTGAAATGTGTGGCTAAGCCGTTGACTGACTTTTGTCAGTGTTCCATTGGTGCTTAAAAAGGAGGTGTATTAAAAAAAAAAAAAAGAGGAGATGTATTATTTGTTTATAGGCCACAAAGTTCAATATTTATCAGTTAATTAAAACACTTTATAATTCAGATTTTCAACCTCCTTATTTATTCTTTTTAAAAATATTTTATTGATTTTTTACAGAGAGGAAAGGATAGTGATAGGGATAGTGAGTCAGAAAACATGAATGAGAGAAAAACATCGATCAGCTGCCTCCTGCACAACCCCTACTGGGGATGTGCCTGCAACCAAGGTACATACATGCCCTTGACTGGAATCGAACCTGGGACCCTTCAGTCCGCAGACCGACGCGCTCTCCACTGAGCCAAACCGGTCAGGGCTCCTTATTTATTCTTACATAAAAGTTTGAAGTTTTACTGTTTAGTCTTTTTTATTTCTATTAAAATGGTTCCCTTTGGATCATTGAATGCTTTTTGCTTTGAATCCAACTTGATTTAAAACGGTGATCTCTACTCAGTTGCCCTGATCTAATAAATCTTTGTTATTCACTTATTTTCCTTGGTTCTTCCATTTAGGGTACCTCCTTGGTAAACAGCATGAAATTAGATTTTGCTTTTAAGTCCTATTTAAGGAAGAGGCATTGCCTTCCAACGGGCGGAAAACTCAATTTTGTTGATGGTTATAAATGTTAAGTTTGGTTTTCTCGCATTGTTTCAGGCATTCTGTTTTTAGATTCTTCCTTTCTGCTTCCTTTATTTTCCTGTCTGATGTTTGTGTGTCTCTCCCGGCGAGGTGGAAAGCACACATTCTCTCGGGGTGGATAAAAGCGAGGCTTTCAGGCACGGTGCTGGGGCCTCAGGTCTGCCACACCCTGGCTCTGTGACCCTAAGCACATCGCTGAACCTCTCTGTGCCTCAGTTTCCCCACATGCGGAATGGAGATAATAATAAAGCCCTGTACCTCACAGAGCTGGGGGAGAACTCGATTAAGTGAAATAACACCCGGCTGGTGCTTTGGTTATCAATATTGTTATACTTTAAAAATCATATCTGTGGTCACCTGGAGGTTTAAAAGTGACTTAAATTATGTTGCCGTAATTATTAAAATCTAGTGATAAGGCTGTTTAAATTCTTCTTCTGCCTAAGATGAAGACTTGAGCACGCTTCTACTAATCCCTCCTAACCGTCTCTCTCAACTTTTTAATTAGAGGGTTGGCAACCCACTAATTACTATGGGATTGCTGTTTTTGTTTCATGCTGTTACTCTTTCCAGAATCTACTCTCTCTAGAATTCAGTTTTGCAACCATGCTCTCATGTTGTCTGGATATTGGTACCTGATTTCAACGCTGTCCACCTGTCTTTCTTGCACCCTGTCCCATTCTGGAGATCTTAACTGGGATTCATTCCTCGGTCGACTGGTAGGCGAGTTCCCCCGGCAAAGTGTAGGCTGTTTACCTTCAGGGCCCACAAAACTCCAAGAACGACAGTTATTTTTCCTTGTTTCCTCATGTGAATGGCAATAAAACTCTCGCATCTCCTGGGATTTAGGTTCCTGAGGAAAAGTTGGCGTTGTGTTGCCTGCGTGCTTCTAGAGTGCTTAACCTTATGATTCAGTAAATTTCCCAGACACCCCCACCCCCACCCCACCTCATTCTAACTGGAAAACAGAAAGTCTTTCTGATCTGCCTGATCTTCACCTCCCCACTGCCCCTCAGCTGGCCAATTCCAGAAAAGTTTTCTTCATGCATGTTCTTGATTATGCTTTTATCCAAATTATTCTGGTTTCTCCCTCCAAAAAAAATAACTCTAGTTCTTGGATTTGGTCTTAATTGGTAGCCTTTAGCTCGGTCCCATGCACCCTCTTTTCCCCTGTCTTTGTTCTTGTCTTCTGCAATCTGAGAGAACTTTTTATTATTATTATTATTATTATTATTATATTTTATTGATTTTTTACAGAAAGGAAGGGAGAGGGATAGAGAGTTAGGAACATCGATGAGAGAGAGACATTGATCAGCTGCCTCCTGCACACCCCACACTGGGGATGTGCCCGCAACCAAGGTACATGCCCCGGACTGGAATCGAACCTGGGACCCTTCAGTCAGTAGGCTGACGCTCCATTTACTGAGCCAAACCCGTTTCGGCTGAGAGAACTTTTGAGTTGGTCCTCCACATCCCACATCCTTAAAAAACACAGTGGCTCCCCGATGTGGCTTTTCTCTTTGCTAAAACCATTTTAGTTTTCTGGAGCTGTGTGCCTGTGGGAAACAGACACGCGCTTTCTTTTCACATCTGCCCACCCTCCTCCATCACAGCGACCACATCTCCCCGGCACCCTGTGAGGGAGGCCCGTGAATCTTCGGAGATTGCTGGTCGACCTTCCTAATTAAACAGGCTTCTGTATCTCCAGGATGGTTTCCCTCTTTCTTCATGCTGCACATCTGTTTCTCAGGCCTCAGAAGGATCCCTCTCCCCTCACGTCCTCTCTCCCTTCCTCACTTTCCTCCCACCTCCCCACCCCCCCTGAAATTCATCTCTGAATCACAGTGATCTCTCCAGAGCTGCAGGATTGCCTGAGGCAGCTCTCTGCCCTCGAGTTGCTGACTACAATGTCTTTCTCTGACTAGCGGGCAGGGTTTCTGGGTCTAGCAGGCTTCCTCCCGTGTGGCAGGAGGCCATCCTCATTAACTAGTCCCCTGACACTCCCAGCCGGTGGTTTGCGACCTTTAAAATCACAGAGTCCTACCAGTCACATTTGTTGAGCGTGCATGCATGTTCATCGCCAGTTACACACCCACGTCTGACTGTCTACCTGCATATTAAAATATTAGCAGTGCTAATTTTTTTTATGTAAAAAATAACTACAAGTCCTGATCATTTCTTCCCCTTCTGCCTGGGGTCTACATTGGAGGTGGTGCCTCAGATACAAGAGGCCATGAGAAACCACAAGCCCCAGCCCCAGGTTCTTGGGACTCTTCCTACAAGCCCTACCTGGGGGTTCACATCCCTCCCTACCCCCCCATGCCGTGTGCTGCACCCCAGAGATGGTCTCCCTACTGCTTCCTGGGAAAGGCAGGCCCTGCTCGAGGCGGGAGGAGCTTGTGGGAGGAGGGAGGCTCTTGCTCCTGGCCTTCTGGTTGGTGCAGAGCGGAGAGTCTGAGATGGAGGCAGAGGAGAAGGGGAGGAAACCTCTCTTTTCATCTCCCTTATGACGGGGGCGGCTCTGCTTTAATGAGAGAAAGCATGGGCCACTGGTAACTGTTTTCCTCCAGTCCTGGGGGCCAGGTCTCCGGGATCAAACTTCTCATCCTCATGCAAAATATTCAGAAAAAGACGAAAATTCCCAGAACCTGGTCACCGGAGACCCGGTGACAGGCTAGAGAGCCCGAGACAGCCCACGGGGACGACTTCGAGGGAAGCCCTTCCCGAGGCTGCTGGTAGGCTGTCTGCAAAACCGGGCTCAGCCCACTCTATCAGTGTCCAGGGAGGCCCTGCCGCTCCCCCCGGAGAGATGAAGGTACACCTGGCACCTCGGGACGTGCCAGGAAGTGGCGCCCTCCCCGCTCCTCCACCTGCCACCTTGGGACCGGGGCTGGGGAAGGTCCCTCCATCAGCCAGCCAGGCTGCTGGGTGTGTGACCGAGTTTAACAAGGGGGTTCCTTCCCTAGGCTCGGGCGGCCTGTGGGAGGCAGGCAGGCGGCCAGGAGAATCCCAGAGTGCCAGGGCTGTCAGGCCTCCCTCGGAAGCCATGATGTCATGCCTTGCTGGGGTCCAAGCACAACAAGCCTCTGTTGTCAGGGCCTTCCCAGCAACCAGCTGCTGCCCTCCCCACGGCAGCGGGCGGTTCTGGGTAATTACTAAACCCCCTCCCTTCCTTCCTGGAAGGAGGAACCGTGGAAAACCTTTCTCGTCGTCGCATCAAAGCCAGTCCCCAAGACGCGAGAAATGCCTCTCAGAATGTGACTCCCTGACGCGGGATCTCCATAGCAACTTCAGAAGAAGAGTGTGTGTGTACAACTCAGGCTGCGGGTGGAGGGGAGCTGCTGGGAATGTGAACTGCCCCTGCTCTGGGGGTGCGGGGCGGCGGGGTGGGAGGGAGTTGTCCCGGAACCGAGCAAGTCATTTACCGTCTCTGAAGTTGAAGGTGACGGGATCTTGATCAGATCAAGGTCATGTTGTCCTACATCACCCTCCCACCCCAGTCCCGTGTGCCGGTCCCCCAAAGCAGCCCCTCTTCCCGTCTCCCTCCAGTCTCGGGTTGATTGGTTCCTGTCTCGGGGTTCCTACCCATCTTGCTTATTCTTGGACATTGGGAAAGGGCAATGGTCATGTAAGCCGAACTCTAACAGAACTTGCTGGGTCTTTATAAGAGAAGCAGTACAACTGTGTGCATTGACGAATGAAGGGTGACACCCAGGATCCATGCAAATCACACAGGAGGTATGAGCAAGCCAACCAAGCAAAAACCACCTCTCCAGCGAGCTTATCTGCCTTTTATCTCAAGATCCTAACAGCTAATAAAGACCAGATATGCAAATGGACCGCCCCTCCGCGACAAATGGAGGCACCCACAGCCAATAAGGAGGGGATATGCAAATTGATGCAACAAAGATGGTGGATCCGGGCCAGGACATTCCGCCCCACCCCAGCCACTCCGGGCCTTCTAGGCAGTGTGCATGTGCAGGCGCAGAGAGACTGGGGTGAGGGGGGGCAGGATGTCTGCTATGGGGTGAGGGGCAGGAGGTAGAGGGAGCTACAGGAGGGCAACAGGGCAGGAACAAAGGCGGAAAGCAGCAGCCAGAGTGAAGACCAGGGGAAGGCAGGCCTATTCCTGCACGAATCTTCACGCATGGAGCCTCTCATTTTAAAACGAGAACATGAAAGCCAGAGATGCTACGTGACATTCCAAAGGTCTCGCAACTGCTTAGACACAGGTTTCTAACCTGGGTGTGCAGACACAACATGAGAAGCCAGGTGGAAAGGAACACCCAGGCTCGGCCTGAAACGGGGAGGAGTCACCAGGAGGCAGTCCTCCCCTGGCGCTCGGTGGCGGCAGCTCCGAAGGGCTGTTCAAGCCCGGACCTAGGAGGCCATATGCCCCTTCTCTCCCACCAGCTGCCTCCCCGAGTCCCTGCCCAACCGCCAGCCTCCCTAAAACAACGTTTCCCAAAGGACGAGCCACCGGTACAGAGCTTCTTACATGGTACGGTGCATGCATATCACCCGGTGCACTTGTTAGAATGCAAGTTCCCTTCAGCAGTTCTGAGGTGAGGCCTGAGACTCTGCATCCTCCCCAGTTCCCAGGGCTGCAGGAGGCTCTAATTAGGAAGGTGTGATCCAGAAACAGGAGTGGGAAGCCCACCCACACAGCACGGGGCCTCAGATTCCCCATCCTCTGCCCCGGTGCAGCTAAGCCCAGGTGTTGCCAGACACAGGTGTCCACCATCTGTGGAAAGAGAAAGGACCTACTGGCTGCTCCCAGAATTCCCCCTTCTCCTCACTGCCACCAAACAGGCCAAGCCATGGGCAATGTAACCCTGGGGCCCAAACTTTTGTGCGGTGAAGCATCAACAGTGTTACATGTTGAAAGGGGTCGGAGAAAACCTGGGCTCAGCAAAAGCAAACCAGTCTCATGGCTGCGGGACACCTCAGAGCCTTCAAAACATGAGCATCGTCCCTCTCCCACAGGAGGGAGAGATCGTTCAACAGTTGCAGTGTCGTCCCTGAGAAAGGCTGATGATGATGCCCGGTCCCCCAAAGCAGCTCCTCTCTTCCCGCCTCTGTCCAGTCTGGGGTTGACAGAGACGGGAAGAGGCGGGGGGGGGGCTGCTTTGGGGGACCCTGAGGAAGGCGGGGGCCGAGCCCGGTTTTGTAAAGAGTGTGTGTCGATACATTTTGGTTTACAGTGAGGGGACAGCGAAGGAGTCATTGTGTGCCTGCATTTTCCCCAGCTGACCTACCTCGCTGGCCATATTTCCACGGTGCGGTTCCTAGTCAGCCTGGCCGGGCCCTCCCCTTTCCCATTTGCTCCTACGAGGGGTGTGGGCCCACGCCCAGGTCCGCCCTCAGGCACACACACATCCTGGCACACACATCCTGGCATCCCCCGGTTCCTCCTCCTCCTCCCTCCCCATCTCCCATCCCGCCACCCCAGGAGGGCTGCGTGGGCTCGGAAGACAGGGGCTGAGGAGCGGAGAGCGCCGCCCGCCGGACTACCTCTCGCAGACGCGGACGGTCCAGGCGGCGATGATCCACAGCGAGATGCTGAACACCAGCAGCACGGTGCCGGGGCAGATGGTCATGAGCGTCTTCATGACGAAGCGCGTGTTGAAGTTGATCTTGTTGAGCGCCCCGATGCTGCGCGAGGAGGCGTCCGTGAAGAGCTTGCTGTGCAGCAGCATGACGCGCGCGATCAGGTACAGGCGCAGGAACATGGGGATGGACAGGATGATGTCCACGTCGGCCTCGGCCCGCGAGGGCGTGTAGGAGAAGGCCAGGCGCGCCGTCCAGAAGAACTTGTACTCGCCGGGGATGGGGTGGATGGCGCACACCAGCATCTCCAGGCTGATGTAGAGGATGCGCTCGTAGGTCATGGCTATCCGCCAGTCATCCGCACCGTTGTCGATCACGAAGAGCTGCGGGGGCAGAGGGGCCGGAGGTTAGGGTGGCCGAGACGGAGCCCCCCCGGGGGGTATGAAGGGGGAGAGGGGTAGCTGACCCGCCTCGGGGCCCTCTCCGGAGCCCTGGTGGTGAGGGCCCTGGACGCGGAGTGGGGAGACCTGGGGGAGAAATGTCTCCATTGCTGTCAGTTGCTTCCCAAGGTCCCGTCCTGCTAGAAGGTGCCCCCAAGCTGGCTATTTCACGAGGAGAAGGAAGAAGAGTTTTTAGTATTAAAACCAGGTCCCTGCCAAAACCGGTTTGGCTCAGTGGATACAGCGTCGGCCTGTGGACTGAAAGGTCCCAGGTTCCATTCCGGTCAAGGGCATGTACCTTGGTTGTGAGCACATCCCCAGTAGGAGGTGTGCAGGAGGCGGCTGATCGATGTCTCTCTCTCATCGATGTTTCTAGCTCTCTATCCCTCTCTCTAAAATATCAATAAAATATATTTTTAAAAAATAACAACAAAAAATAGGTCCCTGCTCAGCAGTGTGGCTCCGTGGCTGGGGATGAATCCATGCACCCAGGGGTCTGATTCCCGGTCAGGGCACATGGGAGGGTTGAGGGTTCCCTCCCCAGTCAGGGGCGTGCAGGAGGCAGCCCATCCACGTTTCTCTCTCACACCCATGTTTTCATCTCTCTCTCCTTCTCCCTTCCTCTCACTCTCAAATCAATTTTTAAATTATTTTAGAAATAGATAAATGAATACAACCAGGTCCCTCAGCTCCTGCCGAGACCCGAGCTAAGCCCTGGAGGGGAACCTGCAGGTGAGGAGTTGTGTCTCTGCTGCGAATGAGCGGGCACGGGCTGGCACAGACTCCTCCGCCCCGGTGTTGGGGGGCAGGGCGTTGCCCTGGCGCCGAGCAGCAGGCGTGGATGGCGGGGGTCTGGAAGAGGAGCCGCCTGGGTCTGGATCCTGATCATCACGCTCACTAGCTCTATCATCTCGGGTACCTCTCAGCGCTCCGGGGTGCTGTAGGGGGACAGCGGTAATACCGTGGCTGCCTGGGGGTCGCCGTGAGCCTGCGATGGGTTTGTACAGACAGAGGGCATGGAACCCTGCCTGGCACCCGGCACACACTCTGTCCGTCGGAGCTATGACCACTTCTAGCTTTACGAATGGGCAGGGTCTCCGCCTTCCTATAAAACAGCAGTTCTCAACCTGGGGGTCTAACGACCCTTTCACAGGGGTCGCCTAAGACCATCGGAAAATGCAGATATTTACATCACGATGCATAACAGTAGCAAGATTTCATGGTTGGGGTCACCACCACATGAGGAACTGTATGCAAGGGTCGCGGCCTTGGGAAGGTTGAGAACCACTGCTATGAAAGAAGGGCTGGACTCAGGGATGTCTCAGCCTCCTTCCAGCCCTAACCTTCACGGAGCTGAAACAAGTATTTTCGCAGCACCTGCTGGGTGCCCAGCCCGGCCGCACGCTGGGTTCCCAGATGGGCAAGGGCCCCGACGTGGCTCTCCAGGAGGCACCCTGGGTGGGGCTCGGGATTGAACCACACAGTTCTGAGCGTGAGAATCCTGGAGGGGAACTAGGGGAGCAACAGGCAGAGGGGCTCCCCGGGGTCAGGAGGCTCTAATTAGGAAGGTGTGATCCCGAAACAGGAGTGGGAACCCCCCACACACAGCACGGGGCCTCAGATTCCCCATCCTCTGCCCTGGTGCAGCTAAGCCCGGGTGTTGCCAGACTCAGGTGCCCACCCTCCGTGAAAAGAGAAAGGACCAGCCAAAACCGGTTTGGCTCAGTGGATAGAGCATCGGCCTGTGGACTCAAGGGTCCCAGGTTCGATTCCGGTCAAGGGCATGTACCTTGGTTGTGAGCACATCCCCAGTAGGAGGTGTGCAGGAGGCAGCTGATCCAAGTTTCTCTCTCATCGATGTTTCTAACTCCCTATCCCTCTCCCTCTCTGTAAAAAATCAGTAAAATATATTTTAAAAAAAAAAAAGAAAGAGAGAGAAAGGACCTACTGGCTGCTCCCAGGGTTCCCTCTGCTCCTCACTGCCGCCAACAGGCCAAGCCGTGGGCAACGTAACCGCTGGACAAACGCTTCTAACATAAAATGAAAACCGCCTACCCTATCGATGATAAAGGATTGCCTCAGGTTACTATAGCAACTGGGTTCACTCTGGGCAGGACCCGAAGCAAGGAGTCCTTGATGGGGGAGGATGCGTCATCACTGCCTGACCTGACAGGAAGGTTCTGGGTCAGGGTGGTGTCGACACTGCCCCTCAGGCACCCCGCTTCTGTTCCTGGTGCAACGTGGGTGGGCCAACGTGCAGAGTGGGGCTAGAGGCTGGTGAGCCAGACTGAGGTCTCACACTTCCAGACCAGCTGTGCGATCTGGCCTCACACTTCCAGACCCGCTGTGTGACCTGAGGGGGGTCACACGACTTCTCTGAGCCTGTCTCCACCTCTCCATCACGGGACTATTGACCGGAACCCTGCTCGCTCATGGGATTAGACTTAGGGTCCAACCTCACAAATAATAAGAGGGAGTGTGCTTTACCAACTACTCTGAAAACTCGAGGGATTATGAAGCCACAGCCCTGGGGACAATTTCTTAACTGCGTCTGGAGGGGTGTTTGGATGGGATTGGGGGTGTATGAATGGCAGGCAGCCAGTTTGTGTTGCAGATTAAGAGCCTCTGCTCGGTGGGGCTCCCGTGCAGGGATCTGTGGGTCTGCAGGGCTGGCAATCGGTGCCAGAAGGTTCTATTGCTGTCCGCTGCGAGACCATGTTGTGCCTGCTCTCACCTGACCCTGGGAAGCCCGGCTCTCTAAGCACATCAGATGACAGACACCCCCCCCCCCCTGCTGTGTCCTCACCCAGCATCCTGCTCCTTCCTTCTGAATCACAGATCGCAGCTGTGAATGTATTCCTGTTTACTCCGTTCTCTCCCCCTGGAGCAGTGGCTCTCGACCTGGCTGCAAGCTAGAGTCACTGGGAGAACGTGTTTAAAATGCCCATGCCTGGGCCATGAGACCAAGCAAATCTGCATCTCTCGGCACCTGGCCTGGCACCGGGGTTTTTTTCCTTAACGCTCCCCAGCTGATGCTAACGTGCAACCTGGATTGGGACTCACCACTCACAGCTGAACTTGCAAAAGGACAGGGACTGTGTCTTCCTTGTTCCCCTGTGGTATTTCCGAGCCCAGCCCAGATCTTAATACATAGGAGGCGGTCAACAAACGCTGGTCCAGTGAATGAAAAACCGCCACCTCTCTTGGGCTCTGTTTCCTCCTCTAAGGAATGAAGGATGGATCTGAGGAGGTGTCTTCTGCTCTAAGGTACCTTTTTTTCTTTAATCCTCACCTGAGGATATGCTTACTGATTTTAGGAAGAGGGAATGGGAAATACCACTGGGGAACAAGGAAGACACAGCTCCTGTCCTTTTGCAAGTTCAACTGTGAAGGAGAAAGGCAGAGAGAGAGAGAGAGAGGAACATTGATATGAAGTACACACCTGATTGGAGATCAAACCCAAAACCTAGGTCTTGCAAAGTTCAAGGGCTGGCTGGGACTTGCAGCAGATCATGAGCCCTGGCACTGAAGCATCTTGAGGCTGGCCTTACCCCGCCTCTGTGAAATTACTGCTGCAGGTTCAGGAGGCAGGAAGACTCAGAAACCTGGAGCATGTGGCTAACCTTCCCACCTCCAAGGGGCAAACCCAGGCCAGGTCCAGAGGAACCTGATTCTGGTCAGGGGCACGTACCTTGGTTGCAGGCACATTCCCAGGAGGAGGTGTGCAGGAGGCAGCTGATCGAGACCCACAAGTCCCACACTTCCTCTCGGGAATCAAACCGGCACGTTTGGGTACACAGGAAGACACTCCGGCCAACGGAGCCACACTGGCCAGGGCCATGAGTCTGTAGTCTTATGCAGCCCCTCTGGCTTGGTACCTCCCACATGTATGTTCTCGGGGGACGTGCACTCTACGGAGACAGGACCCATGCCTGGCTCAGCTCACCTCTCTCCAATGCCTGAGACTGTGCCTGGCCCACTGGGGGCAGTCAGAATTCTAGTGAATAAAAAGTAGGGGATCTGACTGGGTCATATAAAGAAAACTCATTCCTCAGCCTCTGACCAGTGAAGTCCCTGACGACTCAGCATATGCCAGAGGAAGGACATCTTCCTATTCCCAAGAGGGGTCCCAGATGTCCCACCTCAGCCTTAGGAAGTTCTGGGTCATCTAGAGCCAGGATCTCGAGGAGTGCTGCACCAGAGGACTGAGGGGGGCTATGCCAGCAGCTCCAAGAGAGGACTGTCCCCTACATTTGTTCTCAACCACCCTTCCCAGCCCTGGTTCTACAGCAGCCCAGCTCTGCCCCGATGAATTTTGGAAGAGAACCAGGTGACATGGACAGGATCTGGCATGTTCTGGGCTATCATGGAGCAGAAGCCTGGGCCTGGCCCACAAGGTTCCTCTGGACCTGGCCTGGATTTGCCCCTTGGATGTGGGGAAGGATAGCCAGATGCTCCAGGTTTCAGCATCTTCCTGCCTCCTGAGCCTGAAGCAGTGATTTCACACGGCAGAGGGGGGAGAAGGGGTAAGGTCAGCCTGCAGATGCTTCGGTGGGGCTCTCGTGCAGGGATTTGTGGGTCTGCAGGTGGGTGATTTCTGATGCATCCCCAGTGTGGGGTGTGCAGGAGGCAGCTGATTGATGTTTCTCTCTCATCGATGTCTCTAACTCTATCCCTTTCCCATCCTCTCTGTAAAAAAATCAATAAAATATATTTTAAAGGAATAAAAATACATGGTCTGCTGCAAGTCCCACCCTTCCCCGGGCAGTGCCCTGAACACAGCTGGCGCCCGCCTCTTCCTCCTGCCCCTTACCTGAGAGCCAGGAAGATTTCAGTCCCAGAATGGGAAGGAGAGTTTATACGATAGAGCAATTCCACACTTCGCTCCAAGGAGCTTATAATTAGAAAGGAGAACCAACTCAATTCAATTCAACGCAACTCAATAAAACCAATTAATAAGAACCAACTAGCCCTTGAAATTTGCTGAGAGAGTACATCTTGTGTTCTCACACGCAGACGAGGGAATGAGGTGGAGTGACGGGTGTGTTCATTAACTTGATCACACTGCACACTTTAAATATATACACAGCTTTGTCAATAAGACCTCAGTAAGAAAGAAGCAACGAGGTGAGGACCCTGTGGTGATAACAATATGAATCAGACTCATCTCCCATAAACCAGCTCATAATTTCAAGTAGCTTCCCTTAGGCCCATGGTCGGCAAACTGCGGCTCTTTGGCCCCTTAAGTGTGGCTCTTCCACAAAATACTATGGCCTGGGCGAGTCTATTTTGAAGAAGTGGCATTAGAAGAAGTTTAAATTTAGCCGAAACCGGTTTGGCTTCGTGGATAGAGCGTCGGCCTGTGGACTAAAAGGTCCCAGGTTCTATTCTGGTCACGGGCACATACCTTGGTTGCAGGCCCATCCCCCGTAGGGGTTGTGCAGGAGACAGCTGATCAATGTTTCTCTCTCATCGATGTTTCTAACTCTCTATCTCTCTCCCTTCCGCTCTGTAAAAAAAAAAATCAATAAAATATTTTTTAAAGAAATAAAAATGCAGCAACAAACAAAACACGAACGCATACCAAAACGAGCTCGTGCACTGACTCAGCACGTGTATTCGAAGAGCTGGACCAACATTTCCCTTTTAGCTTCTCCTGCCTTCGCCTCTAGAAGGAACTTCCACCTTCACCCTCCCACCCTCCCTCTGCAGATTAGTGGAGTTGGTCAGTCTTTCTCAAGTTAACTGGGTAACTAGATGGGGAGGAGGTCATGATCAGCAGGCATGCCAGCTGCCGCACCCAGTGGCCACAGCACTTGGTACATCAAAGGACTGAAAACGTTACTTTGCGGGCCGTCGAATGGTTTTGCAGGCCAAGTGTTTCTCCCACGTGAGGAATCCGGTTGGTAGATTGAATCAGGGGAGACAAAGGCACAACAGAGCTTCCTGAGGGCAGGGAGTCAAGGAACCGTGACTCTTGCTGAGGAATTTTGGGAGAAACTGACTAGCTGGCAGCTAGCAAAGAGGTCAGTTGTGGGCATTCCTTCCTTGAATAGCCGACTAGAAGTGTCAGAGAAAACGTCAGCTATTTAAGGATTCTCCAGACACCCTGGAATTATAGCTGTGGCACATGGGTGTGTAACATGTTCTCTCTCCCTCTCTCTCTTTCTCCTTCTCCCTCCCTCCCTCTCATCTGCTCGGCCCTTCTCTCTGCACCTCCACCTCAGCCAGACCAGGTCTGAATGCTTCCCTTTTAGAGTTTCTCATAGCCCCCTCTGGAGACCAACTCTGAAGTCACCTCAAGACAGGTCAGTTCACGTGGGATTTCTGGAGTCCGCCATGCGTTAGCTTCAGGGCCCGGGACAGGCTGTGCTGACAGGGAGAGAACTATCCCGGAGCCTCAGTGTCACCCTGATGGGAGCTGAACCCCCGACCCATACTGCCTGGCGTTTTCCCGGGAGGCACCCAGGAAACCTGCCTTGCGTTCCCCCTTTCCTGGTAAACCGGGTTGGAGATGATTCACTGAAGTCACTCGTCTTCCCCAATTCCATTTGGAAAGCCCACGGCCTTGCTGGTTCTTTATTTAAGCGATTTCTTTAATTAACATGTTCTTGGCTATTAGGAGGGATCCTGCTTCGACAGTGAGGCCAACCTGGAGAACTTTCATTCTTGTGCAAGCGACGAGCTCTTTTAAATTACAGGAGAGAACACGGGAAAGGCCCTTTTGTGCTCTCTATTGTTCTCTCTCTGTGAGAGAGAAACTCCAGGGGAACATTTCCATCATTAATATACATGTTTATTGTGTATGTATGTATGTATGCGGGAGAAAATCAAAAGGAAAAGAAAAATTAAAGATTTTTCTAGCAATCCAGTAACAATATATTTTTTTTTTTTCAAACTCCCTGGAGCATAGATTCTGCATGTACACGATTACTACAGCGGTTCCCATGGAAACGACATCAAAAGTCCTGTAATACCTAATTAGGTTTCCCCGAGGACAAGAGCTGATTGCCAGGGATGCAATGAACTCCTGGGTTTGCAGCAACGGTGAACATGAAATTTCCAGTCCGCAAATGCACCTGGAAACAGCTGAGAAAGAGGGGGTGGTGGGGGGAGGGGAGGAGCAAAGGTAGAAAAAGGTCCCTCTAAACGAAGCCATTACAAAAAAAAAGATGATGATTCTACCACTAAGACTCAGAGACCTGAGGGTCCAGGCTGGCCAGCTCTGTGACTTTCTAAACATGCTTTTATTTTTCATATTAATATATATATTTTTTTAATATATTTTATTGATTTTTTTACAGAGAGAAAGGGAGAGAGATAGAAAGTCAGAAACATCGATGAGAGAGAGACATTGATCAGCCGCCTCCTGCACACCCCACAGTGGAGATGTGCCCACAAGCAAAGTACATGCCCCCAACTGGAATCGAACCAGGGACCTTTCAGTCCGCAAGCCGACGCTCTATTCACTGAGCCAAACCAGTCTCGGCAATATATATATATACAGTATTTTTATTGATTTCAGAGAGGGAGATAGAAACATCAGTGATGCAAGAGAATCATTGATCGGTTGCCTCCTGCTCGCCGCACACTAAGTATCGAGCCCACGACCCGGGAACCGAACTGTGACCTCCTGGTTCGTAGGTTGACACTCAACCCCTGAGCCACGCCAGCAGGGCCTCTCTGTGACTTTCTAAGGAGAAAGCCTCACCATCTGAAAGCGCTGGGGTTTACTGAGCCAAATGGCGCTTGGCCATGCCCCTGGCAGAGTTCACCTGTGGCCTCCTATGCTGTGCAGGAGACCCCACGGGGACTCTTGAGTCTGCAGTTGGCTTGGGACAGCCAGACACCGGTGGTGACCCCAAATCCTTCCCTGTCCCCAGTTCTTAGGGAATGAAAGCCAACTGAGGGCATTTGAGGGAGCCAGTGTTTTTCTCTCACCTCACGAGCACTGCTTAACCCCTGACCATGGCACCACCCGGGGACACGGCACTCTGCTCCTGACCCTCTCTGTGTGGGCAAGTCTGGTTTCCGTGTTCTCACTGGCAGATCTCTCTCTCTCTCTCTCTCTCTCTCTCTCTCTCTCTCTCTTCTTAGAAGGCCACAGTTCCATCAGATGAGGCCGTTCTTGTGACATCCTTGAATCTTAATAACCTCCTGAAGATCTATGGCACACTGGGGCTAAGGGGTTCAACATCTGAATTTGGGGACACACGAGTTCAATCCAAGCGGGAAGAAGCTGCCCATTGTCTTCATCAGCAGAGAGGGGTGGACAGGGAGCCCGGAAGGCTGGTGACCTTTGAGCTCTGGCAAAGGTCAGAGCTATGTGCCCATTGTGTAGTCGAGACAATGGTGGTGGAAGCAACTTCCCCACCAGACAGTCATGGAAATCCTTGCTGGGAAGGTGGTCTGCCTGTTACTGGAAATCGCCTGCCTAAGGGCTGTATATATAGGTGGGTCCCAAATTGAATACAAGGATGGCGAGGCCGGAGCCCAGGCGGAGTCCTTCCTTTTGAGCTGGGCTCCCGCCTGGTCCCCCAATATTTCCAAATTATTGTTTCTTGTTTTGTTTCCTTCATTTGCGTGCGGCCCCTCTTCCAGAGAGCCCGAACCCTGAACCACGCGGGACGTGGGTTCATACACAAATCCATAGTAGAGTCCTCACGTGTCAAAATTAACCCCAAAACCCACCTACAGGCCAAGCCAGGTGATTTTGCACACTCTGTCTCACTGAAACCTTAAACCCTCCCACAAGGAAGCGATATGATGCCCATCTTCCACGTGAGGAAACGAGCAGGCAGAGCGGTTAAATCCACTTGCCAGGGCCCTGCAATATCCATCCACTGTGCTCCCAGGTCCTCTCACTGCCAAGCAGAACCTTCTGCTGGGGACCAGCCAGATTGGACTTTACTTGGTTTTATTCTTTAAAAAAGAACAAAAAAAAAAAAAAAAAAAAAAACCACCTCAAGCTCACTCTTCAAAATTGCTTCCGTTTCAGAAGAGAACTAAGGCAGCTGCTCTCATCTCCACAGACAGATTATCCGGGTACCATCTCTCCAAGCCCCCTTGACCCACGCCCTCGGGGTAGACCGGGTGTGGGAGTTCCCCCTGGGGAAGGAACCCTCTTTGCCTGGGAGCCACCTACCCACTGAAGCATATTTGCTAAGGAAGCTATTCCTTTTGGGTGAAGTTGGGGTGGGGCCAGAGGAGACCAACATGGGGCTTCATGGATCTGCCCCAGAAATGAACAGGAACATTGGGGGGTGGGGAGTGCAAAGGGGAAAAGGCTAAGGAGCACCTGGGGCCAGCCCCGAGACCACAGGGAGGATGGAGTCCACTCAGAAGCAGCAGGATAGTCATTCGACTTTCAAGAACCAGAGTTATGAGTATTGTTGATTGTGCCATCCGCAACGTCACCACTTCCCCTTGCTCTCCACCCACAGAGAGTCCCCGAACCCAAAGGCCTTGACCATGGCTCCTAGGGGAAAGAAGGAACCAGGAGGTGACCGGTGCCCACAGAGGGGTCACTGTGTGCAGAACGGAACTGGAGAAAATCAGCGGGATCAGGAGTTTGCCGACTCATCAGAGGAGCTGCCGAGAGAGAAATGGACCTTCCCAAAGGCTCCCAAGACCTGTGGGGAGAGACACGGGTCCCCTCCCTGTGGGGTGAGAGTTCATGCCGACACTCTGTGAAGCAGTAGTGCCGATGGTGTCACTATCCGACACTTGGGTTATCTTGGCCACACCCCAGTACCGTAACACGCCCCACCCCCTCCCTCTTCCACTCCGCTATTCAGTGCGAAGCAAACCGTGTTCCTTCCCTTCTTAGAGCCGCCCCGTGGCTGCCCAGAGCATTCCGTTCAAGTCCCACCTTCTAATCGTCCTGGGCGAAAGGGCCCTTTCCTGAACAGCCCCGTCCACCACCTCAACGGCAGCCCGGCCTCTCAGGACAGCCGAACCCCGGTACTCCCGACCCCTGAACTTCTGTCCACGGGCGTTTGTGCCAGCCTTTTTCTCTCTTCTCAGCTCCTTCGCCAGGGAGCGCCTCATTCTCCAGGATCCAGATCAAGCCTCTTCTTTTCACACATCTGAGCTGGCCTCTTCCCAATCCCAGACAGGGTGGAGTGTCTCTTTGGGGATTCCCTGTCCCTGTGCCATCCCAGAGCCAGTCCTCAGAGAGCAGCTGGATGGCCAGAAGGTCTGGAGCGCTAGCCCCAGTTTCAGGGGAGGCGGGGAGGGAGCAGGTGGCCTCTCCCTCAGATGCGAGGGAGCGCAGCCTCTCAGGGTATCTGGCCCTGTTCAGTGTGCTTTGCAGGCATCGTCTCATTTAGTCTTTTTTTAAAATATATATATTTTATTGATTTTTTTTTTACAGAGAGAAAGAGAGAGGGATAGAGAGTCAGAAGCATTGATGAGAAAGAAACATCGATCAGTTGCCTCCTGCACACCCCCCTCTGGGGATGTGCCCACAACCAAGGTACCTGCCCTTGACCGGAATCAAACCCAGGACCTCTCAGTCTTCAGGCCGACGCTTTATCCACTGAGCCAAACTGGTTTTGGCCGTCTTATTTAGTCTCAATCGGGAGTACAGTGGTACCTAGAGATACTAGTTTAATTCTTTCCATAACCCTGAGGCGTGGGAAACTGTGAGACGCTCGAGTCGCGGTAAACTGGTGGGTCGTATGCAGCCGGCCGATCCACGGGATGACTCCTATCTCAAACGTTGCTCGTATTTCAAAGCAAAAATCGCTCCTCGACGGCTCGTATCTCAAAAATCTCGTATGTTAGGGCACTCGTATCTCGAGGTACCACTGTATTATTATTCCCATTATACAGATTGAGAGTCTGAGCCTCCAAGAGATGAAGTAGTTTGCTGAAGGCCATACAATTAATGAGGAGCAGGCTCTAAAGCCAGGGAAGATAATATGTCACAATCCACAGTCTCAACCACTGTGTCCTGGTCCCAGGCTGTGCCGGGTGGTTTGCCCACCTCAGCCTGGGCCCCGGGGGTGTTGCTGGGTGCCTACGTGCCGTGGCAGGTCGGGCAGGTGTGGGCATCGGCTAAGTTCTCGGAGGGAGAAGAACCGTCTTCTCAACAGGAAGTGTCTGGTAAGTTTTTATTTCGTTTGGACATGCTGGATCCTGCTGACTGTTTGTGGGGCTGCCAGACCCCTGACCCTCTATACCTCCAGCCCGTTTGCCACTGCAGAGGGGGTTCTCGCGTTCTGGCGCAGAGGGCGTGTTGGCGACCAACATTAAGGAGGTTTCTGGATCTGGCAACAACCTGGGATGCTGATGAACCAGGACCAGACCAGGTGTGAGTGGTGGGTGGGGACTGTTCGCTGTTCTCCTAACACGGGACTAACGTGCCCGTCAGTTCATGCTCCAGGACTGAAATAGGACCTTAAGAGCATTCATCTCAGGTGAAAACTGCTGTTTGACCTGGAAGCTCACATAAGTCCATGCCACATCACAAAGGTTACTCTCCTGGGCCTGAGGACCAGAACCATGGGAGATTGATTCCTGTTGACTCAGTGGCTCCAGGAGTTGAGACTGAAGACAACCTTTAGAGATGATAACTTTGCTCAGTTTTACAATTTGCTTTCACAAGACAGGTCCACATTCCACCGTTTAGCAGGGGGTGGTGGGGAGATAAGGAGCATCAACAGGAACCATTGCGGCCCACTGAAAGCCACCGACCCCCTCCGCGGCTGTTTGCGGATTTTGGAACAAGGAAAAAAAAATGTGGTTTGGATCTTTAAAGGGGGCTGCATACCTCTGAGACAGGACAGTCGTGAGTGTGTGGATGCCACCTGCGTGTGGTGCCCGCACGGCTGTCGCTGGCTGGCCAGCTCAATAAACCCTTGCTTGCTTATTACCAACTTAGCAGCCTCCCTGTTCATTTGCAACTGGTTGTGGAAGTCGCCCCAGAACAAGGACCAGTGGACACCCTCAGAGGAGCCCCAGGCCCCCAGCAGAAGGGGCCCTGCAAACAGCAGCGTCAGCCCACTGGCTGCTCCCACCTGCAGCGTGGTCCAAAGTGTTTTTTTTTCTTTACATGAAGCCTCCTACTCCTGTTTCCCCGGCCTCCTCAATGGACCAACGTCCCCAGCATCGCACAGCGAGTGCGTGGTGGTGACAGGAGTTGACCCCAGGGTCCTCCCCACTCTCAGCTATTCAGCCTCTGGCACTCCCTGCTGAAGCAGGCCTGCCCCCCTTCCTGTCGGTGCCCACACTACTCTGGGGCTCTTTGGAGAAACAGGCCGCCCAAACGCATGCGTTCACGGTGGCAAACAGTGGGGAAAAACGTGACAAGTTAAGGAGACAGAACTCCATCGCTCGCCATTTCTGTGGCTCTCCCAAGGCAGAGTTGTCTTTTGCAGCAGAGGCACAAGATAGAGAAGGAAACCAAAGAGTATCCAGAAGGAAGCTGCTAATCCAACGGCTAAGAACCAAAGAAAAGGAAGCACACCAACCTGGAAACAACCTGAATTCACGCCAGCGGAAAGCGGTGGACTAAATAATGGTACTCACACGGTGGGACATGATTGGCTGTTCTTTTTTTAAATGGAGTGAATCTATTTGTATGGACTTAGAAAATGTTCATGATATCTATCTATAGAAAACCCTAATATGCAAATTGACTGAATGGTGGAACAGCCAATTGCTATGACACTCACTGACCACCAGGGGGGCAGACGCTCAATCCAGGAGCTGCTCCCAGCCCTCAGGCTCCAAACAGCCAAGGCAAGTGCCAGCACCCCTCCCCCCACCACTGAATCATAAGCCCCGATCATCCTGCTGGTCACCCCACAAATCAGCCATAATTGCCAGCCAGACCATCACCCTGCCAGTCACCCCACAAATCAGCCATAATTGCCAGCCAGACCTAGGGACCCTACCCATGCATGAATTTCACGCACCAGGCCTCTAGTATATTAAGTAAACAGAGAAAACTGCAGGGTAATTGGTATAGCCTGGTTCCTCTTTCAAAGCAAAACAAACACCAACCTGTTAAGAAAATCCCTGTCTATGTACATATATAGGTTCGTATGCTTTTGGGTGGACGCACACCCATACAAAAGGCGGTGAAGCCTTCTGGCTAATCCCTAACCGGTGAGTGCCAGAACCTCTGGGGACGCGGAGGTGGGAATCAGGGGAACTATTGATTAACTCTCTTCTGAGAAACGGGAACACATCTCTGCATTACAACAAGCCCATATTGCTTTTGTAATTTTGAAAAACCCAATAAAGTGTTTTGTTGTTTTTTTTTCCCCAAAAGAATGGTCCCGGGGAAAGCCTCTATGGGACTGAATGGGAGTGTTTTAAGCACAGGCATTCTTGGGGGAACAATGATCCCCTGAGCCCTCTGCCCACCCCGTAATTCTCTGCGCGGAGCTCCCAAGTCCGCAGGCGGCGCCACCCTGGGATTCTGTGAGCTGAGCCCGGCTGGGGAATGTTAATTGCTGGGTTCACCTCACAAGGCTCCTCCCTATCCCCACTCCCACCATCACTAAGGCCCATTTCATTACCTGTTCCCTAGCCCTTCTGAAATACAGTTTGAATGGAGAAAAGAAAAAAAAGAACAAAAACACTAATTTCAAGGCCCACCTCTCAGGCACGTTTACACTGCAGGCTCGGAACGCCGAGTTCGTCCCCAGAAGGCTCTCGGGGACTTGGCCACAGCCTGCCCTGGGCCAGGCCAGGCGCCCTGGGTTACCATGGAGATGAGGACGCAAGTTTCTGCCCATTTGGGAGTGAGAAGTCTAGAGAAGTAAAACAAAAGGCTGAGAAAGTGACCAGCGTGGCCAGTGCAGGGCCGAGGAAGGACGACGGCCACTTGTAATTCAGGGTCCTGTGACACCCCATGGTTGGTGCCACCCCTGGGACGGCTCCCGACTGCCCCTCGCCACTGGAGGGCCGAGCTCCACTCCTCCTCTGGCCACATCTCTCTCCCTGGAGCCAGGAGCCCTGTCCACGCCCCACCTAGTCATCCATCCTTCAAATACCCAGGACCCCAAATTGCCTCTCTGAGCCTGCTTCCCAAGGCTCCGGCACCTCTTTCCCGATTGGTCCTGCAATAGGCGGGAGGGGTACCTTTAAGCCTAAAAGTGGCCAAGGTGCAGCTGGGGGAGGGGCTGGCTAGACCTTGGGCCTTCGGGCTGCAGAGTCCACAAGAGTCTCGAGGATACAGGATGGGCCTGCATGAGCACCACATTTAACAGATAGTTTCGGGGAGGTAACAGGCCCCAGGTGGCCAGCGCACGCCCTAGAAAGCAGGATCCCAAAGAGCTGCTTGCACCCCTGTGTTCATAGCGACACTGTTCACAACGGCCAGAAGGCGGAAGTAACCCATGTCTATATCAACGGATGAAAGGGTAAGTCCAATGTGGGATGCGCCTACAATGGACGACTGGCATTACTCGGCCTTGAAAAGGGAACATATTCCGACACACGCTATCACCTTACGTTACGCTGAGCAAAACCAGCCCGTTACTGAAAAGTCAGAGACCGTATGATTCCACCAGCAGGAGGTACCGAGCGTAGACAGATTCATAGAGCACTGGTTGCCAGGGGCTGGCAGAGGAGGAGATGGGGAGCGGACTTTCTGCTTTGCAAGGCGGAAGCAGCTCTGGATCGTGGTTGCAGGACAGTGTGCATGTACCTAGCATGACTGAAATGGCCACTTAATACGGTGAGGGTGGCTCAGTGGTTAGAGGTCGGCCAAAGCACCAAAAGGTCACAGGTAGGCCCTCTCTCTCTCTCTCTCTCTCTCTCTCTCTCTCTCTCTCTCTCTCTCTTTCTTTTTCCTTCCCTCTCCCTTTCCACTCACTCAAAAAACAAAAACAAAAAAAACAGCCGAGACTGGTTTGGCTCAGTGGATAGAGCGTCGGCCTGCGGACTGAAAGATCCCAGGTTTGATTCCGGTCGGGGGCATGTACCTTGCTTGCGGGCACATCTCCACTGTGGGGCGTGCAGGAGGCGGCTGATCGATGTCTCTCTCTCATTGATGTTTCTATCCCTCTCCCTTCCTCTCTGTAAAAAAATCAATAAAATATATTTAAAAATAAATAAACAATAGGAGAAATATCCTCAGATGAGGATTAACAACAGCCACCACAAATGGCTAACTGGTACACTTTATGTTATGTGTATGTCATCACAATGTTTTACAGAAAACGCTCACTTGGCACCGAGGGCTCTCACAGGGCAGGGATCGTCCCTGCTGTGGCTGGTGTCTGCCTGTGAGGGCCGAACAGGTCCTACAGGTGACTGTCCTGTGCCTCGGCGGAGGGTGGGCTTGTCCGAAGCCCAAACACTGGCAACGAAACCACGACCCCAAGAAGCTTCATTCACAAACAAAAACAGGAAAAGCCCCGAGGACTGGGTGTGGGCGAGGCAGGCAGGACGAGAACAAATGCAGTCGCCGCTGTGGTTAAGCACAGGTGGCTGCCACCCATTCCCAAAAGGGGGCCTCGAAAGCCCTGGCTGGTGTGTGGCTCCGTGGCTAGAGCACCAGCCCAGGTCCTGGAAGGGTACAGGCTCGATCCCTGCAGGCAAGCAGGCACCGGATGGAGGCTCCTCTCTCACACCGATATTCCTCTCCCCTCCTTCCTCTCTCTCTCTCTCTTTTTGTTTTTTAAATACATTTTATTGATTTTTCACAGAGAGGGAGGGAGAGAGATAGAAAGTTAGAAACATCGATGAGAGAGAGACATCGATCAGCAGCCTCCTGCACGCCCCCCCACTGGAGATGTGCCCACCACCAAGGTACATGCCCTTGACCAGAATCGAACCCGGGACCCCCTAGTCCGCAGGCTGACGCTCTATCCACTCAGCCAAACCCATTTTGGCCCTCCTTCCTCTCTTGCTAAACATCGATAAAAACATATCCTCAGATAAAGATTAAAAAAAAAAATTTTTTTTTTTTTAACAAAAAAGGAATCTCTAAAGGAAACGAAGGAGCCTGATGTTCATTTTACAAATACCTTGAGGCCCCTCAGACTCACACTTGAGTCTGTTCCGGGCTTCTTCTGCGGCTTAAAGCGACGGTGCATCCTTCACCGGCAACATGTGTGTGGGGGGATGGGATTGCTTACCCTCCTCTGCCGTTTGCATGAAGTCAGGAGGAAGAGCCGAGCCTCTTCCAAGCGCTGACTTGCATGCCTGGGGGCACCGTGCCAGCCCCTCAGCCATCCCCTCCTCTGCCAACCTGTCTGTAACATCCTGTCTCTGGGAGCCGCCTTCCGAGGAGTCGGTGGGGCGGGGAGAGGGGGTTAAGGTGGCAAAGGAACAAGGTAATTGCACGAACGCCCTAGCCAGCGTGGCAGGCGGCCCCTGTGCCATCACCGGTGGAGAGAGACACGCTGAGGGTTCAGAAGTGAGAGTGGGCGGAGGCCGCGGGCCAGAGGATCAATCCTGTCACCGAGGTGGCAAAACGGGGGGACGCTCACTGTGGGAATCTTCAAAGGGAACCAAGGCCACTGGTGCTGCTCATGGGCGCCCCTCTGTAGAGGTGACTCATGCGGTGCCCTGGCCGTGGCCAATCCCGCCCTGTCCCTCTCTCTGCCGTGCCCCTCTGCCCACGCCCATTCTCCTCCGTTAACAGGATCGGATTAAGCGGTCTTTCCAGCAGCAGCCGCAGCAGGAGGCGGCTCTCCGAGGAGCCGGTCCATAAACACAGGGCAGCGACAGGAACCAGCGGGCCCTGCAGGAAGCCGAGGGCCCTGTCCACCCCCCAGGCAGAGTCTGAAGAGGTTCCCAGGGATTTCCAACTCCCTTCTCTCCCCCTCTCCCCGCCTCCCCCCGGACCATCCCAGATGGGTGATAGCAAACAGAGGAGCTTATTCTGTACTATCCACGGGCCCCCGGTTCTCCTTAAGGGGAAAGGGGATTCGCATATTCTGTGATCACCATCCTTCATGCCAGTTTAACTGGTCCCTCAGAGGCTGTAACTACAGTGAGAGGGGTTTTGGTTCCAGAGACTGTCAGACCCTGGGGGAGAGGAGGGCGATGCAGAGAGAGAGAAGGAGAGGGAGAGGGAGAAGGAAAGGGAGAGAGAGGGAGGGAGGGAGAGAGATGCTGGAGACATTGCCTCCCCAGACGTGCTTTCCCTGCCCACCTAGGGACATGTGTATGGTCCTGACGCCCTTCCTAGGTGGTTTGGACAAACTCCCTGCCCTGGCCTGTGATCCAGGCAGAAGTTTCACGCTTTTCCACCCCTGAAAGGACGGCAGAACTAAAGGGAGGCTTCTCTGTGCACACTCCCGCCTTCGGCCAGGTCTCCAGGACTTCGGGGTGCTCCTGCCCGTCACTTTCATCCCCAGCCTGGCCCGGGGGAGCGCCCTGAGCGTTGGTCCCTGGCCCTCCCTGCACGAGAAGCAGGAAGCCTCGGACCCAAAGCCACGGCACTCAGGAACGCTCCCACCACAGATACCTGGGAGCCAACCCTCTCCTTCCCAACAGGTGCGGACCGACTGTCCAGAAAGAAAGGGCGATTTAAAAGCAGCACTGGCCGAAACCGGTTTGGCTCAGTGGATAGAGCGTCAGCCTGCGGACTGAAAGGTTCCGGGTTCGATTCCGGTCAAGGGCATGTACCTTGGTTGTAGGCACATCCCCAGTAGGGGGCGTGCAGGAGGCAGCTGATGGACGTTTCTGGCTCTCTGTCCCTCTCCCTTCCTCTCTGTAAAAAAATCAATAAAAAAAAAAAAAGAAAGGAAACAACAAGTTCATTTTAAGTCTGACAACTTAATTCAAGTTACTGGACTCTATTATCCAACTGTTGGGGAGGGAAGGGGGGCAGAAATTGAGCATAAACTTATGCCTCTAGTGAAATACCTATAAGACTGGCTGGGCAGTCACTTAGCCGACTTCATCAAGGAATGCCCACGACCGGAAGTGAAGATCAGGTCTGCACCAGGTCCCCAGGTTAGCACCAGGGAAAGCCGGAATGGCTCTCTGCAGGGAGAGTCACAGGTTCTCTCTCAGGTCGGCTCCCTGTAATGGGGGTGGGCCCAGAGTGCTCTGGGAGGGTTCTGGGAAGACCTCTGAGCTCATCTAGGAAGAATGCTGGGATCGACTAGTCGTCATGTCTGCTCCGGGCCTCCTGGGACCCTGGGGCACGCCTGTCATGGGTCAGCCAGCCCTTCTCTGAAGAGACAGGGAGGTTGTTCCCTGATCTTCTAGAGAGCTCGTGCCCGGCCTAGCTCCGAGGGCCCGCCTCTGGGTGACAGTCAGTGGGCAGGGGGCCTCCCCCCGCTGGAGGGCTCCTTCGGAAGCCACTACTTAGGTTACAGAGGCAGGCACCACCTTCCCATCTTTATCACAGAATATTCTAGGAACTGCTGCCAATGAAACCTGGTCAGAGAATGACATTCTCAGGTGCCCAGGGGCACGGGGCGGGGGGCGGGGGTTTGGCACAGAGCCCCAGTTCTGGTCTCCGTGGTCTCAGGACCCTCCTGCAGCTATCAGTGAAACAGAAATGAAGCTCTGGCATGAGGGTCCCTCGGTGTAATCCGGGGAGCCACGTCCCCTCTCCGCCTGCCTGGCTTCTGAGGTAAGAGCTGGCCGCCTGGGTCGGCTGACCACCGGCCCGAAAGCACTTTGCAAACGTAAGAGGGGACCTAGGGGCATTCCAGGGAGCCCCAGTGTCAGGGGCAGCACGAAGAGACGGCAGCTCCCTTCTGGAACCTCCCACGTGAACATCTGAAAGGAGAGACGCTCGAAATTCCGTCGCCCAACCTTCTTCTGTGAGAGGCTGCTGGGAGCTGCCCTAAAAGGCCGAGGGGGTTCGGAGGGGCCGGGGCCTGGAGCAGCCCAAAGGGCCAGTGAAGAGAAACAGTCCTGAAAGCAGAGGACGGTCTTCCACGGGAGAGGCACGGACAGGTCCGCGGGCGTGCGGCGGAGGGAGGCGTGAGAAGGAGGAGTCAGCTCCAGCTCACTCAGGGAGTCAGAGCGGCCCCCAGCAAGGACAGCCCAGGCTGCAGAGATGGGCAGGCATCTGCCCACCAAGTGAGCTGGAGACGGGCACTCAGGGGAGGCCTGGCCCGGGCGAAGGCCCAGAGGTGCAGAACCGGGGGACACAGGAGCCCCTGGGGGATCGGCCCAGGGTCCCAGGAGGAAACGGCACAGGTGCGGCTCCAACCGGGGCGGGGCCAGCTGGAGGCCACCATGCTGGGGAGTCCAGACTGTACCCTAAGGACAGGGAGGAGCTGCTGGAGGTTTCAGCCAAGGACAAGGTCCGACGACGGGTGTGTGTGTGTGTGTGTGTGTGTGTGTGTGTGTGTCCCCATTGGATTTCTCAGCAGCGATGTAGATGCAGGGAGGGGGGAAGGGGAGAGTGTGAGGAGGCGGGGGTACAGGTTAGAGACTGCTTCGAGTGTCCACAGGAGGCCTGGTGTGGGGAGCTGAGCGGAGACAGCAGCCGCTGCAGTTAAAAGGTGTTCTCTCCTGGAAGATATACACCCGGCCATGACGGAGAAAGGACTCATAAATTCTGGGGGATCCCGGCCGCCCGGGACGCTGTCCCTGGTCTCCTTGTCTGAATTCCTGCCTCTTCTCCTGGTTGCCACAGCTCTTTGTTATTAGTCTGTCTTCTGTGAATTACAGTCCAGAGTATCTTCTCCCACCCCGTCTGAGATCAGGTGAAGGGCATATATTTCCGTGTTCCGCATCGGCCCAGCGCAGTGCCTGACACCTAACCACACACACACACACACACACACACACACACATATGTACACACACACCCTGTTTCCCCGAAAATAAGACAGTGTCTTATATTAATTTTTGCTCCCAAAGATGCACTAGGTCTTATTTTCAGGGGATGTCTTATTTTTCCATGAAGAAGAATACGGTACACATGTATTGTTGAACAAAAAAAAAAAAAGGGGAGGGGCAATTTATTACCTGACAAACCAGCTCACTGATTGGCTGCAGCGCAGCCACAGCTGTTTAGGCAGTGCGAGGTCTCTTTAAGTCAGGAGTCAGATGCCTGACGATAGTTTTGGGGGCCTTATATTCCAGGGAGGCTTTATGTTCTGGGGAGGTCTTATTTTCGGGGGGATGCCTTCTATTACAGTGAGAGGCAAAACTGGAAGTAAGTCTTATTTTCGGGGGATGTCTTACTTTCAAGGAAACAGGAGATAGATATAGATATAGATATAGATATAGATATAGATATAGATATAGATATAGATATAGATATAGATATAGATATACATACATATACATATATATACATATATACACACATATACACATACATATACATATATATTCGAGCCCTGGTGTACGAATTTATGCACAGGTGGGGTCAGGCCAGCCTGCCCCAATCAGGGTGGGGTGAGCCGGAAGGAGGGGCCACAGGCAGTTGGCTGGCCAGGCCGGCTCCCTGGTCAAACTCCCGGCTGAACCTGCCATCTAACTCCTGGTCAAGGGGACAGTTTGCATATTAGCCTTTTGTTTTATGGGATAATGTCATGCATACATAATGCTTAGATCCAATTTTTAATTGGATGAATTTAGGGGCATGGACTTGGCAGGCTCCAATTCATCTGGCTGCGAAGGCCCACAGCGAACTGGCCGTAAATTTGTGGCCTGGGAGACAGCCATGATTCAAGAACCGATCGTGCCCACAAAGCAGCAGGTTCCCAAGAGTCTGCGGCCAGAAGCCGAGGGGTGGGGGTGGGGGAGGGAGGAACCCTCCAGCCAGACTCAGCCCACACCCCGCCCAGCGTGATGGCCCCACAGTGGGGGGGGGGGGTGCACAGCAGACGCTGGCCCAGGTGTGCCAGGGGCTCCTGGGAGCTGCCCATCGTGGGGCAGGAAATGAGGCAGCGCCCGGGAGACGGGCCTCGGCTTTCTCCATTGTGTGGTTTGCTTTTGTGATCAATGAAAGGGCTTTTCGAATGGAGCCGGTGGGATTGGAACTGTCACGAAAACCAGAAAATGAAAGGGCATTGGGGAGCTGGGTCTCGAGCCTGCCAGCCTCGCCCGTGGGAACAGGCTGTGCCCGGCCTCCTCGGGAGCCTGGGGCGGACGGTCACCTCCCGGAGCCAGCCCTCAGACAGGGCCCGCCTCACCCCTCCCGAGGACGTCCCAGGAGAGGAGGGAGAAAGACCCCCGGGCCACCCCCCTTCTCCCTTCCCCTCGGAAAGAAGGCAGAGACAGAGCCTGCGGCGGGGTCACTTAAAGCTCATGTCGATGGCCGCCATGTCACCAGGCACATTGGGACAAGGAGACCCTCCTTCCTGGAGACGGTCAGAGAGGGTGGCAGGAACCTGAACTTGGGGGTCAGGCAGAATTGGGGCCACGTGGTCGCTCCTCCCCTGACCAGCTTTCTTTCTTTTCTTTTTTTTTAATATATTTTATTGATTTTTCACAGAGAGGAAGGGAGCGGGATAGAGAGTTAGAAACACCAATGAGAGAGAGACATCTATCAGCTGCCTCCTACATGCCCCCCACTGGGGGTGTGCCCGCAACCAAGGTACATGCCCCGGACTGGAATCGAACCTGGGACCCCTCAGTTTGCAGACCGACGCTCTATCCACTGAGCCAAACCGGTTTTGGCCTGACCAGCTTTCTGATCTTGGGCAATTTAATGAGCACCATCACCACCACCACCACCCCCGCCCCGAGCCTCGCTTTCTGGAGAAGACACGCTGTAGCACTCAGAGGAAGGCACTAATGTTAACCAAAATAAATCTCACAGCATCAGAACCCTCACCTCAAAGGGGTCTTTCTTGGGACCCCAGCCCCCATTAGGTTCCCTCCATCATTCTCCGTCACTGCCTCCCGTTTGCTCACTGTCCTCGTCTGCATGTACACTGACTTGTCTGATTCTTTTTTTCTTTAAAAAAAAAAAGCAAAAAACTTTTTTTATTGATTTGTACAAAGAGGAAGGGAGAGGGATAGAGAGTTAGAAACATCGATGAGAGAGAAACACGGGTCAGCTGCCTCCTGCACGCCCCCTACTGGGGATGTGTCTGTAACCAAGGTACATGCCCCTGACTGGAATTGAACCCGCAGGCCAATACTCTATCCACTGAGCCGAACCAGTCAGAGCCCGTCTGATTCTTGACTTGTGATTCTCCCCAGGAGATGCCCGTTAGAGCGAAACAGGCCATGACCCCACCCACAGCACCGCCGTCCTGGGCCCGCCCTGGTCAGCGGGATCCAGCCTCCGGCCTCCTCACCTTGAAATTATCAGGGAGCCCAGGAGCGGGGCGACGGGGGAGACCCCACTCCACAGTGGGGAGACCCTTCTGTTTTCCAGGGAGCTGTGCCCTGCTTCTGCTTCTTCTTCTTGTTTGTTTTTTTTTTTTTTTACAATATATTTTATTGATTTTTTTACAGAGAGGAAGGGAGAGGTATAGAGAGTTAGAAACATCAATGAGAGAGACATCCATCAGCCGCCTCCTGCACGCCCCCCACTGGGGATGTGCCCGCAACCAGGATACATGCCCTTGACCGGAATCGAACCTGGGACCTCTCAGTCCACAGGCCGACGCTCTATCCACTGAGCCAAGCCGGTCTCGGCGTGTGCCCTGCTTCTTGGCGAGTGCCCTCCGACCAAAGAGAACCCTTTATCTCGGCAAAGTGGGAGAAGGCCCTGCACCTCCTGAAATGGAGTGTCAGCTGCAGCGACAGCGAAGGCCCCGAGATGCGCCCCCCCCCCTCACCCCACCTTCGAGCCACTTTTTATTCTTTTCTCACCACATCATTAGGAGACAACTCTGCAGCGTCTGGAGAATCTATTCACCGGGAGAAAATAGATCAATGGGAGTGCCCAGCCCAGGAAGGCCGTGGACACGGAGGCCCGCTCCCACCCCGGGAGGAAGAGCTGCCGAAAGGCGGCCCCCGGGCTGCCTCCCCCTTATCCTCTGTGCAGGCAGAGCAAACCTCGCCCTGAGAGTGACGTGCCTTACACTCAAACGAGCTCGGCTGCGTCCCCACTTATTGTTAAGGGCACTTGCCTGCGAGAGTGACAGCAAAAGACCCAGGAAGCAAAGGCAGGATGGTGGGTGGAGGCAAGACCGGGAAAGGTTCCGAGAGGAGCTTGCCCAGCTGGCACCCAGAGGATGCGTGATCCGGGTGTGAAGCACCCACCCCTTCCCTTCAGTGCTCAGCGCTCGCTTTGCCCCGGCAGCTCACAGGTTCGCGGAGAATGCTCAGGGCAGCGCGGTGGGCGGGCCCAGAAGAGGAAGGGGCCACATCTGGATGGGTGCTGGCATGATCAGCACCCAGCAGCCACTGGGTGCCCGGCGCTGGCATTGAGGGCGGGATGGAATGAAAACAGCAGCGCCACCAGGAGCCGGTACCATCGAGAGCTCCTGCCCGGGGCTGGGGCTCTGCCGGGTGCTTTCTTGCTTGCTTTCTTTCTTTTTTAAAAAAATATATATTTTCCTGAATTTTTATAGAGAGGAAGAGTGAGGGATAGAGAGCTAGAAACATCGATGAGAGAGAAACATCGATCAGCTGCCTCCTGCACACCTCCTACTGGGGATGTGCCCACAACCAAAGTACATGCCCTTGACGGGAATCAAACCTGGGACCCTTCAGTCCACAGGCCGACGCTCTAACCACTGAGCCAAACCAGTCAGGGCTGCCGAGTGCTTTCCGTGCGCCGTCTCATCGACACAACCCCTCAAGGGAAGTACTAACAGGATTCTGCTTTACAGATGAGGAAACCGAGGCAGGGAAGCTGAAGCAGTGAGCCCCAGGTTGTATGGCCAATAAGAGGCAGGGCTGGGCTCTGTCCCAGATCCTCTGGACTCCAAAGAGAGAGGCAGCCAGGGCCCGTGTGTACTTTCTGAGCCGGCCGAACAAGCAGGCCCTGCCCTGCGCCTCAGCCTGCTCCCCTGCCGTGAAGGAGCATTCACCTCCGTTGCAGGGAGCGGCCTGGGCGAGACCCTGTCCATCCTCAGTGACCACAGGGCAGCTGGCCCGGGCCAGCCCCGCACAGCACGGAGCCCTGCCACCCAGGGGGTGGGGTCCTGAAGTCCGGGCTCAGGGGCTCAGCTTTATCTAGAAACCGCTTCCGGGTGAGGATAGGTGAGGGGGGGATGATCTAATCCAAGTCGGGTTGTAGGACGACTACCAGCTGCAGGTGAATATTTATAACCGAAGGATCCGAGGCAAGACACAGCGCCTTGATTATGACAGGGAAAAGCAGGATCCATTTCCTCCAGCCGGAACTCTACCCCAGGAAACTGGAATCTGCCCAAGGCCCAGGTGAGCAGGAGGACAGGGGCCTTGTCTCCCCTGCAGGTTCCCTGTGGCTGCCACCCCGAGTCTCCTCCTTGGCCTCAACCACAAGACTTTTCACGCAGCCTGGCCGCCCTGAGGGAGGGACCGCCTGCCTGTGTCGTGCAGACCCTTGTTTCCATACGGGTCAGGGCCCTGTCCTCTCTCAGGCTGCCAGGCCAGAGAGTGCCTCTTGCTGGGGACAGAGCTCTCCCTCCCTGTGCAGACTCCTAGAGCAGCGGTTCTCAACCTGTGGGTCACGACCCCTTTGGGGGTCGAATGACCCTTTCACAGGGGTCGCCTAAGACCATTGGAAAAATGCAGATATTTTACATCACGATAATCACAGTAGCAAAATTTCATGGTTGGGGGTCACCACCCCATGAGGAACTGTATGCAAGGGTCGCGGCCTTAGGAAGGTTGAGAACCACTGTCCTAGAGACTCCAGCGGTTCAGGGACCAGAAGGGACATACATTGGTGACCACCAGCAAGGCGCCCGGCTGGGTGAGGAGGCATCCAGCAGCCCCGGGCAGCGGCCAGCCTGTGGCCAGAATCATCACATCAGGGAAAGGCCAGCCACTCCCGCAGACATGGGTCCGAATGATGTTTCTGACAGCAAAACCCTCTGAGCTGCCGGTCAGAATGGATGCCGGTCGCGTCGGAAAAGCCAGGGCATCATGCCCGGCTCGCCGCGGGCGCCTGACCAACACTCCTCCACACCTGTCTGCCCTGACACGGGTGGATGGATGGCTTCAGAACAGGAAAACCCACCGCCTGGCAGGCTCCCCGCCGGGCCTCCACGCACGCCGGGAGCGAGCTTTTATGCCTTCTGAACCTGTATTTGACAGCTCGAACCCCGGGAGTGTGGAGTCCTGCTTTTCAGTGTGTTCAAGCAAGTGGGGCCCGGGCAATGTGCCAGCGGGTAACGAGGCCCCGTGGCGGGGCACAGCTGTTCCCACAGCTGGCAGAGAGGCCACAGCTACCGGCAGCGTGGGCCAACGTGGAGCCAGGGAGCGGGGAAGCCAGAGGAGGGTGGGGTGGGGGGCGGGGCGGGAGACACCAGCCATTTGGTGAGAAGGGGTGGAGGGGGAGACACATTCTGCCAGGACCCACACACCCAGGCGATGA
>PVJN01009724.1:0-59796 GCA_004026805.1 Lasiurus borealis | reverse complement strand
ATCGTGCGGATCGGCTGGCTGCACACGACCCACCAGTTTATTGTGACTCGAGCATCTCATAGTTTCCCACGCCTCAAGGTTACGGAACGAATTAAACTCGTATCTCGAGGTACCATTGTATTTCAAAGAAACAGCAAAAAATGGAGCAATGATTTTTGTCTTGAGAAAGGAAAGTCTAGGGAAGGTAGAGGGCAGCCATTTATTTTTACATTCTTATGAAACCTCACAGGTAGCTACTTTAGTTTTCTTTCGTCCTTTTTTTTTTTTGAATCTGGCACTTACAGTAATTTGGCATCACGCGCCTCTAAATTTTCTCCGTTTTGTCACTTAAATTAGTTGCTCCTTTAGTTACCCTTTGAAAACTATTTTCCTCCAACTCACCTGATGTGAAATGTACTGTTCCCGAAGTTGTTTCGCAGAGTTCCACACAATCTTTGCATGCACCAACACTTTCGCTTTGTCGATCCACTTCAGTATGAATCCAAGCAGCTCATTGTATTCTTCTAAATGTGATGTTGCCTAAAAAAAAAAACATTAACATTCAGATAACCAATGAAACCTCTACTTCTTGAGCTCTAAGTCAGGTCTCTGTCTCTTTTGGGATACATCAGTTCTACAGTTGATCATTAGAATATCTGAGATATTTAAAGTGTCAACGTAAGAAACGTCCAAACCCGTAGAGAATTTGTATTAGTTTATCTGGGGTGACTGAAGACCTATGCCAGGGAGCAAGATCTCAAAGGACCCCCAGAATAATGGCTTTGCAGCTTCTTTTAAAAAGGAAGGTGGGTGTGTAAGGAGGATTGGAGAAGATTAGAAGGTGGTGATGGATGACCGGGCAGTTAACAAGATTATATGCTCTCTGGGTTATGGGTTCCTGTGTGTTTTAAAAGTGTGCTATTCTAGAAGCACAAAAACAGTGAACAGGGAGAGATGACTTCAAACCTTTCACTAAAGAAGCTGTAGGCGTGGGTGTGGCTACCCACCATGACCTGCCCACTTAGTAACTTACAATGGGCACCAAGTGAGGTCACTTTTCACAGGAATCCTTCTCGCCTTTTTACTTTACAAAAGGTATCACGAAAAAGCATGTCCCTGTGGAAAATATTTCAAGGACTTGCCAGTGACTTTAGGATAAAGACCAAGTAATTCCTATATTTGAACAATCTGTCTTTAAAGGAAGTTCTCTCTTCTTATCTCATATTCATCTATCTAGCTCCCTTTTCTGCCTCCTCCCTTCTGTTCTCCATCCTCACCGAGGGCGGGAATTATGGCATTCCAGGTTTCAATATCATCATTCATTGGTTGCCAAATCCTAAATTAACTCGTCCCTGGTTACAGAAAACATACACAATCCACTAGCAAAAGTTGAATCCATGCTCAAGAATTATGATGGATGTGTGTGACTTGAACCTGTTAATGATAGCTATTAATGATAGCTATTAAATATTTGTTGTATATCTATATACATATCTTACTTTAATATACTTGACTTCATACAAACTGAACTGTGAGATATGTTAATGGGTGAATATTCATTTTACAAAATACTTCCCCCGTTTACAAAATATTCACCCCAAAAGTGCACTTACATGGCCACCTTTATCAATGAATTTATAATACGACTTGATATAAAATAAAAGCGGGATCTGTATGTCTAATTCTTAGGAACACAAGTGTGGTGTGAAATAAGCTACTCTTTATATATATATATTTTATTGATTTTTTACAGAGAGTAAGGGAGAGGGATAGAGAGTCAGAAACATCGATATAGAGAGAGACACTGATCAGCCGCCTTCTGCACGCCCCCCCCCCCACTGAGGATGGGCCCGCAACCAGGATACATGCCCCTGACCGGAATTGAACCTGGGACCCTTCAGTCCACAGGCCGACGCTCTATCCACTGAGCCAAACCGGTTTTGGCTAAGCTACTCTTAATAGATTATCCTCACCAATGTCAAGATCATCTTTCTATTTATTTCCCAAAGAGGAAAACAGCAGAGAGAATTTCTGGCTTGGGAAGTCGGATGGAGCCCATACCTGGCTGAGCTTGAAGCAGCGAGCCTCGGCCTGCCTGCTGGTCTGCTGGTGGAGTTCCATCAGTTTGCCCACCTTCTTGGTCAGCGGCTTGCCCAGCTGGCCATTCTGCTCCGAGAACTTCTGTACTGCTCCATCCAGGTCCATCAGCTTTAAGTTACAGGCATCCAGTTCCTCCCCCAGCACCTAGAGAGATGGTCATCCAAACGAAAGGACATCAGACTACAGGACATAAATGTCTCCAGATCTTTCAGGTTCAGAAGGATGATATTAAATGATCTTTGCAAAAGATAAATACAAATAATGTATGCGACCATGATCGGGTCATTTTCATGTCTGGTGTTGGAAGTCCGAGCAGGATGTTTTGCAACCCTGGTGTCTGCTTCCTATGAGGCTGAGAGCAGTAACATTTTCCTTCTGCTCCACCCAGAAGGATTAGTCACTCAACGCATCAGCAGAATGAGAACTCAGACTTAGCTCCCAAGAACATCCTTCACTTTGGAATTGACATACCCATATTTCTTTTTTAAAAAAATATGTATTTTATTGATTTTTTACAGAGAGGAAGGGAGAAAGATAGAGAGAAACATTGATGAGAAACATCAATCAGCTGCCTCCTGCACGCCCCCTCCTGGGGATGTTCCTGCAAACAAGGTATGTGCCCTTGACTGGAATTGAACCTGGGACCTTTCAGTCAGCAGACCGAAGCTCCATCCACTGAGTCAAACCAGCTTCAGTGACATACCCATATTTCTAACTCAATTAGTTCTCTGACACTTCTCCCGCTTACCCATACATGTATGTATTTTTATGAATAAAGTTCAATTGTGATGATAAATTATATCATGTAAATAGATCTATGCTATCATATTTATAGAGTTTCTTTATTGCCTCTCTTTTTTTAAAAAATATATTTTATTGATTTTTCACAGAGAGGAAGGGAGAGGGATAGAAAGTTAGAAACATTGAGCAGCCGCCTCCTGCACGCCTCCTAAAGGGGATGTGCCTGCAACCAAGTACATGCCCTTGACGAGAATCAAACCTGGGACCTTTCAGTCGGCAGGCAGACGCTCTATCCACTGAGCCTAACTGGTTTCGGCTTATTGCCTCTCTTTACTGTCTGGTTTTAATGAAGCTTGCTGATCAAAAAGCTTTTATTAAAAAAGATATTCCCCCAAATATCCAAATAACTCCAAAAAAATGCTGAGTGCTTTCAGCCGCACTCATGTTCCCAGTTCCATTTTCTTACCTTTTGGTCCGTTTGAGCTTGCACTAAGTTATCTGTCTTCGCCCTCAGCTTCGTTAGAACGGCTGTGAGGTCTTTGGTTATCTTCTGAATTTGCCGGCTGAACTCCTGGCTCGTGGCCTTGCTCTGTTCAATTTGTTTCACTTTGTCCTGGATCTAGACCATTAATGAGAACAGCAAGATGGAGCCTGGTTAAAACTGGGCAGCGTACTGAACACCTCAGCGCTGGCGAGAGACTGCAGGTGGCTCTGCCAAAGCGGCCCCTGTGGTGACAAACTCATATGTTTTCCATGCAGCCTCCCCCCCGCCCCACACCACCCCCCCAATCTTCATGCCTTCACTGCAGTTCTCTCTGCTGCTCTTTCAGTAAAGGAACAAAACAACAAAAATAAGATACATGCCATGTGTTTAACAAATATTCATTGAGTGCCCACAGGCTACCAAAGGGATAGAGAGTTAGAAACATCCATGTTCAAAGGAACAAAACACAAAACAAAAATCCCTCCCTGGACGAAACATGTACAGTGATTCACTCATCAAATATGTAGCGTCTTCAGAGATGGCCAGGTAGATAGCTGAGTTTGAATCTCTGTTGACTAGTTCTGTGACCTTTCAATGCACAGACACGCCTCCTCTAAGAATTTTTCTGCATCATATGCCAAACTCTTTCCCTAAAACTGGAACGCACACATGTTTCCAAGCACCTTTCCATGAGCAGCTGATGACCTGGTAACTCTGTCTAACTTTGCAATCGCATCCCTACAGGATGCCAAGAGAACAGTGGAAGGCGAAGAAGAAGAGTTAACATTTACACGTTTCTAATGGCTGTGGTTTGACTTGATAACAAAGATTCATACTTTTGCTTATAATAAAATGCCAAAGGAAAGAAGGTAAAGAAATTTTCTCTTTTTATAAATGAAAGGCTGCAATGCATCTATAGAAGGGTGACTGGTAGGCTCTGGGCACTCAATGAATATTTGTTAAACACGTGGTATAGATCTTATTTTTGTTGTTGTTCCCTTAAGTCTTTTTTTAAAAAAAGTTAAGGGAAAGCAGATAAGTTATTTCTAATTATATGATGCTAGAGGCCCGGTGCATGAAATTTGTGCACGTGGCAGGGGGTAGGGAGTGTCATCCCTCAGCCCAGCCTGCACCCTCTCAAAATCCAGGACCACTGGCTCCTAACCACTCACCTGCCTGCCTGCCTGATCACTCTAACTCAGTGGTTCTCAACCTTTCTAATGTTGTGCCCCTTTAATACAGCTCCTCATGTTGTGGTGATCCCCACATATGAAATTATTTTCATTGCTACTTCATAACTGTAATTTTGCTACTGTTAATGAATTGTAATGTAAATAGCTGTGTTTTCCCATGGTCTTAAGTGACTCTGCTGGCAGTTTTCAATCTGGGGGTCCAAAAACACAGTTATTTACATTATAATTCATTAACAGTAGCAAAATTACAGTTATAATGTAGCAACAGAAAATAATTGTATGGTTGGAGGTCACCACAACATGAGGAACTGTATTAAAGGGTCATGACATTAGAAAGGTTGAGAACCGCTGCCCTAACTGCTCTCTCCTGCCAACCTGATCCCCCTAACTGCTCTCCTCTGGCATCCTGATCTCTCCCTAACTGCTCTCCCCTGCCAGCCTAATCCCCTTAACTGCTCTCCCCTGCTGGCCTGATGCCCCTAAGTGCTTTCCCCTGTCATCCTGACTTCTCCCTAACTAACTGCTCTCCTCTGTTGGCCTGATCCCCCTAACAGCTCTCCCCTGTCAGCCTGATTGCCTCTAACCATCTCTACCTCAGCCCTGCCACCATGGCTTTGTCCAGAAGGATGTCCAGAAGGTTGCCTGGAAGATGTCCAGTCTAATTAGCATATTAACCTTTTATTAATATAGATTATCATTCATGTCTATGATCAACTGGTGTGTGTATGTTTTATCTAACTTAACAGTATTGTTTTTTTGTTTTGTTAATCCTGAACTGAGGATATTTTTCCCATTGCTTTTTCAGAGTGAGCAGAAAGGAGGGAGAGGGAAAGAAGAGAGAGAAACAATAATGTGAAAGAGGCACATCGACTGACTGCCTACTGCATGCACCCCAAACAGGGGACAGGGAGCAAACTTACAACCCACATACATGCCCTTGATGGGAAATCAAACTTGTAACTCTTCAGTGTGCAGGCACACATTCTAACCATTGAGCATACTGTCCAGGGCAATAGTATTGTTTTATGCTGATCAGGTTTTAAACTCTATATTCATAAAGATGTAGTTGGGAAAATCAAGAACTCTTGTACAAGGATGCTGAGCCTGTAAAAGAAGGGCAAGGCACTCTTTCCTGGGCACGGGTTTACCTGGTCATGGACAGTTCCTAGGTCCAATGCCACCTCCGCTAGCTGCAGGGAGAGCTCAGAAGGTAGAATAGCGTAAAGACCCAGGTACTTGGTCTTCTGCTCCTCGGCTACTGTCTCAATGTTCTGTCGGTGCTTTGCAGCTTCTGTTAGAAGACTCTGAAGAAAAGATCAAAACGAGAAATGTCAGGGAGCCTAAAGAAATTTCCATGGGGATAGAGGCAAGACAACGTATTGTCCATCAATACATGACTAAGTGTGGAATTAGAGGAACATCTTAAGAAAAACCAAATTTTTTTTTTAGCCTCTGAGTAAGAAACATGTTCACTTTATACAGAACAAAGAAAAACCCCATCCAATAGCCAAAACCAGTTTGGCTCAATGGATAGAGCATCGGCCTGAGGACTGGAAGGTCCCAGGTTCGGTTCCGGTCAAGGGCATGTACCTTGGTTGTGGGCACATCCCCAGTAGGGGGTGTGCAGGAGGCAGCTGATCAATGTTTCTAACTCTCTCATCTCTCTCCCTTCATCTCTGTAAAAAATCAATAAAATATATATTTTTTAAAAAAACCCCATCAAATAATACTAAAAGCCTTTCATATAACACATTTCTGAAAACTTTTAATTCAATATTTCATTGAATCTGAGCAACTGTGTCATATTAAAAATCGGGGCAATTTTTTAACGATGGGTACAAGGCATGAGGAGAGTTTTGTACCTGAAGTTCTTTAAGTTGAGCATCTATTTCTATGGTTGGGTTCTCCAGATATTCCTTCGTTTCCCGAACCCATGATTTCACAGAATTGATTTGCATCTCCACCCCTTCTCGGTCCTTCAGCTCTCGCTTCACCACCTTCCCGGTACTCCTCACCTTCTCCTGCATGCTTCAGAGAAATTTCAGGGAGAAAGCAGAGGTGAGCTGGAACTGAAAGGAACCCCTGGCTCACAGCATTGTATTATCCAACACTGATATTTTTTAAAGGTGAAATCTCAGATCTTTTTGCAAGTCAATACACATCCCCAAAACTGCCAGATAATTTTCAATAAAACCTATGTTTGGTTCAAGTATACTGGAAGAATATAGTATGTGAATGATTTTTCCCTGGAAAATTGAGAACTGACACACTCGCATGCTACTACATTGCCATTAATGTTCTAGGTCAATGGTCGGCAAACTGCAGCTCACAAGCCACATGCGGCTCTTTGGCCCCTTGAGTGTGGCTCTTCCACAAAATATCACATGCAGGCGTGCATGTACATTGCGATTGAAACTTCATGGCCCATGCGCAGAAGTCGGTTTTCAACTCTCAAAAGAAATGTCAATCGTTGTACTGTTGATATTTGGCTCTGTTGACTAATGAGTTTGCCCATCACTGTTCTAGGTAGAATAACCCGGGCATTGTTTATTTAGTTTCTCCCTGGAAATCTACTCACATGAATCGGGGTCATCGGCCTTTAAAAGTCATGTGTAATTGGGATATCTGTGGCTACTAGAAACCAGCCTTTGAAGTCAAGCTTTGGAAATTTTACAGTTAATAAAGGTTCAGCACCCAAGTTGTATGTCTTTCTTTGAATTGACATAAATTTGGTTAAAAGGTTTAAATAAGTAGAGCCCAATGACCCTGAATTCATCTATAACAGAAGAGGTGCCTGTGGGACGTGTATGAACAGTAGTAGCTAACGCAGCAGTCAAATTATCTATTGACATTTATTCTCTGGCCTTTGAAGTGAATCAGGCTGGTTCTGTATCATTAAGTTTACCTTCCTCTATCTTCCAAGTTTGGAAAGTCTTATTTGCCTGAACTTGGGCATCAATCACCCTTGTTCTAATCTCAGTCATCCCGTTTAGCTGCGAGTTATCAAGCTTTTCAGACCGAGGCTCTACGTAGCTCTCTCTCCATTGTTTCCCTTTCAAGCTTTGTTTCTCAGGAAGAGCTGCATCACCCAATGTTCCCTGACAATGACATGCTTCCTTCCAAGCTTTCTTATAGGCTACCCACCCCCTCTTTGCAAAATTCCCCTCTCCCCTCGCTCTCTTCTTCAAGTTGCTCTGTCTTCAGCTGGAGGGAGCCCTCCCTGACTGCCCTCCCAGGCGCCCTGCCTCCGCTTTGTGTTCCTCTCTCCCCTTTTCCATGCTTTACCCAAAGCCCCTGTGCTTGCCCATCTCTGCTGCCTGGCTGTGAACAGCATGAAGGCGCCACTGAATCTGATTGGTTCATCCCTGCATTTCCAAGTACCGTATTTTCTGGCATATAAGATGACATTTTAACCCAGGAAAATCTTCTCAAAAGTCGGGGGTTGTCTTATACGTTGGGTGCCGTTTTATAGGGAGAGTATATACCAAAAGTTGGGGGTTGTCTTATACGCCCAGTCATCTTAAACACGGGAAAATATGGTACTACTACTCTGTTTCCCTAAAAGTAAGACATCCCCTGAAAATAAGACCAGTTTTACCTCTCGCTGTAATATAAGGCATCCCCCCAGAAAATAAGACCTCCCCGATCATAAGGCCTCCCCGGAATAGAAGGCCCTGAAGCTACCCTTAGGTGTCTGACTCCTTATTTAAAGAGACCTCGCCCTGCCTGAACAGCTCCGGCCGCGATGCGGCCCATCAGTGAGCTGGTTTGTGATGACAACGACTACCATACCATAGACAGGTAATAAATTTCCTTTTTTTTTTTTTTGTTCAACAATAAATGTGTACCGTCTTCTTCTTCATGGAAAAATAAGACATGTCCTGAAAATAAGACCTAGCGCATCTTTGGGAGCAAACATTAATACAAGACACTGTCTTATTTTTGGGGAAACAGGGTAGATAGGTGTTTGTTAGGGAAATAATTGAAAAGCTAAGAAAAATGGGAAGCGGGGATGAAGGGAACAGATTCCCCAACCCCCCAATTGTAAGGTGGCCTGGTGGAGCACCCCCAGACTCTAAAACCACCCCCACCCCTTTGGGTTGGGTTGGAGAAGGACGGGCGTGGACGTACCTCAGGCACCCGTCCTGCATGGCTGTGATTTTCCGCATGACGGGCGGCTCCTCTCCAGGGGCAGGCGCGGACCCATCAGGGAGCAGGCTCAGTGCCTGCTGCTTGAGCACGCCCAGTGCTGCCTGCTGCTGCTCCAGCTCCAGCGTGAACCCGTCCTGATGCTCCAGCAGCGCCAAGAGCTCCGCTTTGGAGGCTTTCTCTGCCGAACCGCCCGGCAGTTTGCCTTCCAGCTGGTGGATCGTGTCCGTGGCCTTCTTCACCTGGTGGGAAATGGATGCAACGTGAAGCTAAAAAATAAACCGAACACCCGGGGCAGCTCCTAAAAACACACATGGACGTTGGTGCAGCAAAGCTCATTAGAGATGAGGGTGTGAACTCCAAATTCCAAGAAAGCAAAGCCTGGGCAATCTTCCTGACATGAAAGGAAAAGCCATCTTTCTAATTCTGCATTTAAAGCTTTCATCTCAAAATAGTACCAGGGCGATCAGAGATGGCATAACCTAGAAAAAGTGTGTGAGTGTGTTTTCAGTAAAGGACAAATGAAAAACTCCGCTATTGATAAAGGAAGATGTGTCTTAGAACATTGAATCCTACTTAAAAGATGAAAAAAAAAATGAATATAGGACTTGGAATATGGGTTAAGTTCCTGATTGTTTCCATGGCAAAGAAAGATGTACCGTATTTTCTGGTGTATAAGATGACTGGGCAAATAAGACGACCCCCAACTTTTCCAGTTAAGATATAGTTTGGGCCGAAACCGGTTTGGCTCAGTGGATAGAGCGTTGGCCTGGGGACTGAAAGGTCCCAGGTTCGATTCCGGTCAAGGGCATGTACCTTGGTTGCGGGCACATCCCCAGTAGGGGGCGTGTAAGAGGCAGCTGATCGATGTCTCTCTCTCATTGATGTTTCTAACTCTCTATCTCTCTCTATTCCTCTCTGTAAAAAATCAAAAAGATATATTTTAAAAAATATAGAGAGTTTGGGATATACTTGCCCTATAAGATGACACCCGGTGTATAAGAGGGCCCCCAACTTTTGAGATTTTCCTTGGTTAAAAAGTCATCTTATCCGCCAGAAAATATGGTAATTTTTCAGGGCCAGTGAGAACATTTCACTAAGAAACTGGCAAATGGAGAAACATGGGCTCGTCCTCATTTCAAAATTTAATTTCTTGGTTTTCTTATGAAAATGATCGGACCCTGACTTGGGACTAAATCGCAGGTTGCAGATTGCACAGTGTTTCAGCAACTGGTGTTCATGCCATTGAAACAGAGAGGTGGGGGGAAAAGCCAATTTCAAACCAAGGCCAAACACGGCTTTTCAAAACACACGCGCATCAGGGAGGAAGCGGCCAGGAGCCAGGGACGCAGGAAAGCACCTTATCGCCGAGGCTCTCCCACGCGTCCACCGCGTCCTCCAGGATCTTCTCCTGGTCCTGCGCCACCGCCCGCAGCCGCGCCCAGCGCTGCCAGACCGTGGTCATGGAACGGCCGATGGTGGCTTTGCTCGCGTCGTTGCCGGCTTTCTCCAGGTGTGAAGCCTTGCCCTCCAGGGCCATGATTTTCTCGTGGAAAGAGTGAACCCCCGACACTAAAGCCTGAGGTGGGGAGGAGAAGAGGGGGAGGGGGAGAGAGAGATTTTTTACCAAAGCTCTATGGGTTGAATAAAGCCTACCATTACCTGCAGAAGGAAATGCCCCAACGTATGTTCTTCTGTCCTCTGCTGACTCTTACTTTTACATTGAATTCCTCATCAAGTTAGGCTTGGAATTTTTTTTTTTTTGTAAGAGGCCAGGTGAATATTTATTTATTGAAAACCAAAGTGTATTTGCTACTTGAGATGAAATTCTCCCAGTTTTAAAAGGCAGCAACAATATAAGGGAACTGCCGAGACTGGTTTGGCTCAGTGGATGGAGCGTCGGCCTGCAGACTGAAGGGTCCCAGGTTTGATTTTGGTAGGGGGCATGTATGTTGGTTGCGGATGCATCCCCACAAGGGGGCATGCAAGAGGCAACTGATCAATGTTTCTCTCTCATGGATGTTTCTAGCTCTCCATCCCTCTCCCTTCCTCTCTGTAAAAAAATCAATAAAATACGTTTAAATTAGGAAAACTTAAAAAAAAAATAAGGGAACTGAGTTTATTTAAGGATGGTAGAATCTATCTTATATTGCTATGAAATATGAGGGTGACTGAGCTACTAATGGTGAAATTGTACTTGAGTTAATCTAATTAATCGCCAGAAAGGATTTACTGGCATTCATTGCATCACGCTTTATCAGAAGCCATTGTTCTGAACGTCTTTTTTAAACCTAGCTGTGCATTTCCAACTGAGTCCTAAAAAAGTGACAGACAGCATGCAATTAAGTAAAAACTGCTATGAAACATGCTTCATGTGTCCTTTTCATGTATAAGGAACCCCGGTGAAGCTGGATGGACCCTTGATTCTGGAACTGCAGCATCACAGAGACCCTTTATAAAGTCAGTGACAGGATGTTAAAAACAACAACACAACTAGCCTTGTGCTCCGACAGTTTTCCTTCTGCTTCCCGACTGGAAGAAGTCTTCAACAAAGAGAATTCAGACAATTTCTTCTCGGCATCGTTCATCAACTCGATCACCTCCTCCCTTGCTTTCTGGTAATCCTGCCACTGAGCCGCACACCTTGGAAAGGTCCAACAGAAACCGGTCAGCAACATCACATCCCAGCCACAGATCTCTGTCCTCAATACGCCTCATGGCACTCCAGAGAGAAAAATGAGCTTAGGCGTGGATGTTCATCTTTAGTACAGTGGTACCTCGAGATACGAGTGCTCTAACATATGAGACTTTTGAGATACGAGCTGTCGAGCAAGCGATTTTTGCTTTGAAATACGAGCAACAGTTGAGATAGGAGTCATCGCTCGGATCGGCCGGCTGCACATGACCCACCAGTTTACCACGACTCGAGCGTCTCATAGTTTCCCAGGCCTCAAGGCTACGGAATGAATTAAACTCATATCTTGAGGTACCACTGAATATTCCTCCTTTCCGTGTGAAAATTCACTTCAAAACTCCTCTTATTTCAGCCCAGCTGGTTGAGCATCGACCTAGAAACCAGGAGGTCACGGTTTGATTCCCAGCCAGAGCACATGCCCGGGTTGTGGGCTCCATCCCCAGTAGGGGGTGTGCAAGAGGCAGCCAAATCAATGATTCTCTCTCATCATTGATGTTTCTATCTCTCTCCCTCTCCCTTCCTCTCTGAAATCCATAAAAATATATTAAAAAAATAAAAATAAATAAAACCCCTCACATGTCACTAGAATGCAGAGACTGAAAGCGCCCCAATACCTCCGCAAGAGATCCAGCTGGGCGTGGGCGTCCTGGATCACCCTCCGGCTCCTCTCCTCCAGGGAGGCCATTTTCTGCGCCAGCTCCTCTTTGGCGGCGGGCTTGATGAGGGGGTCGAGGCTGGCCACCAGGGCGTGGAGCTCCTCCAGGTTACTCTGGAGCTGGTCCTCGGCGCTGAAAAACTCCGTGTGGCTTCGGAGGCTGTCCTCCGCACTTTCCACGTCCAGGCCATTGCCTGCCAGCTGCAGCATTTCCTGGGCATCCTCAAGCCAGTCGCTGGCGGCTTGAAACACCTGATAGTACCTCTGGCATTGACTATATAGTTGCGTCAACGTAGCCTGAAACACAGTAATTACAAACGCAATCAACCCTCGATTGCAGTGTGTTTGCAGGAAATGGTTGAATTGTTCTATTTATTTTCCAGTCCTTAGTCATGTGGATGTATGTGTATAAGTGAACTGAAAAGTTGGTGGATTTTTTTGTTTTTTTGTGGTGTAATCCATTGTTATTCTTTGTTTTCCCTTCTGCTAATTTGGCTATAATTTTATTATTATAGTTAAAACATGTGAGCAGGGACAGAAATGAAATAGAAATATATACTGGTATCTGGACTAGTTCTGAGACTTTTTCTCACATATGTACATCATTCTATCTACACCAGCGGTTCTCAACCTGTGGGTCGCGATCCCTTTGGGGGTCCATTGACCCCACCACAGGGGTCACCTAAGACCATCAGAAAACACAGATATTTACATTACGATTCACAACAGTAGCAAAATTACTGTTAGGAAGTAGCAACGAAAATAATTTTATGGTTGGGGGTCACCACAACATGGGGAACTGTATAAAGGGTTGTGGCATTAGGAAGGTTGAGAACCACTGATCTACACTAATAAAAGAGTAGATGCAAATTGACCATGCCTTCATGACGCCCGCCAGCCAATCAGGAGTGAGCATGCAAATTAATCTAACAAAGATGGTGGATTAATTTGCATACCACACTGATTGGCCAGGGGTAGGACAGTACACTTGTGTCATTGCCATGATGACAACATAGGCATTCCACACTGTTTCAGGCCTCTGGGCAGTGTGGGAAGGTGGAAAGGCTGCACCCGGCAGAGCAAAAAGGGAGCCAGGGGAAGGAAGGCCCATTCTTGCATGAATCTCATGCATGGGGCCTCTAGTACATACAATAATGCTTAGTAATATGTGGCAGACTGAATATTTACGCAAGTGGAATTCTGCCTCTGTTGGTTAGAAGTATAATAACACCAGTGGGAATGTAAGCCAGTACAGTCACCATGGACAACAGTATAAAAGTTCCTTGAGAAATTAAATACAGTACAACTACCAGGTGCTCCAGCAATTTCACTTCTGGGTACTTATCCAAAGGAAACAAAATCATTAGCTGAAAGAGATGTCTATACCCCCACATTCTACACAGCTCTCATTTCTTTATCCCCAAGTGAAGCCATGATGACTATTCTAGTCTTGCTTCTGTGGTGCCACAGGGAAGCAAGAGAAGTGCTCCTCCTCGAGGAAGGGGTGAACAGATGAGAGACCCCAGAACAAAACACAACTCAGCATCAGTGTCAGGGCTGTAGCATCCATCTGCCTCTCTCCATTCGGAGATTCTTCCTCCATGCTAACCTTATATATGCCAAGTTTTGCATTGCTTAAAAAGGCACCGCCAATTCATCACTGCTAATTTGTTCATTGCTAATGTACTCACCATGGTATTAATTCTATTAGTTCTATCATTTAATACCTCTCAGAAAGGTGAGAGAGAGCAGGGGTTACTGCATTATAACCAAATGAGGCCAACACGGAAATCACATGAAATGAATACCACAGCCGTAAACAATAAAACATTCTTTTGAGTCAACCATCAGTTAAAGATGATTCTGCATAGTATCATAAACGAAATAGAGTGGTACCTCAAGATACGAGTGCCCTAACATACGAGATTTTTGAGATACGAGCCGTAGAGCGAGCAAGCGATTTTTGCTTTGAAATACGAGCAACATTTGAGATAGGAGTCATCGCTCGGATCAGCCGGCTGCACCAGACCCACCAGTTTATCGCGACTCGAGCATCTCATAGTTTCCCACGCCTCAAGGTGACGGAACGAATTAAACTCGTATCTCGAGGTGCCACTGTATTTAAGAAAGCAATTCTAACAAACAACAACAAAAAATAAAACACCACACCAACACCTCACACATCTACAAAGAAGCAAAGTGGGAAGAAGCCAGGAGGAGCCCTCGTACCCACCTGCCGGGCGCGTAAAGCTTCCTGAATGTTCCCGTCCAGCTCGGCGAGCTCGGCCAGCGAGTGCTCCAGCTCTGCGGAGATCAGCTCCTTCGCTCTGGCGAACCGCTCCTTCTCCTTGTCGCTCAGGGCCTTCACGATCCTCAGGCTGGACTGCACCTCCTCCTGATGGATCTGCACCTTCCTGATCTCCTCCTGGATGTCCCGCAGGTTGGGGTCCAGGCTCAGGGGCCCGCGCAGCTCCGCCCGCACGCCCCTCAGCCAGGCCAGGGAGCGGCTCAGCTCCGTCTGGAAGTCGATGCTCTGCACCATGCGGCTCTCACACTCAGCCACGGTGGCGCCGATGGCGGCCGTCAGCCGCGTCACCTCCTCCCGCCACGCCTGGATCTGCTGCTTGGCTTTCTCGTGAGCGGACGGGTGGAGGTGCGGCACCAGGTCCTCTAGGTGCAGGGCCAGGCGCTTGAGGAGGATCCCCGCGTCCTGCAGGCTGCCCGCCAGCGCGTGGTACAGCTTGAGCTTCTCCTCCGCCGGGAGCGTCTCCTCGTTCACCTGGGACTGCTCGGCCCGCACCCCTTCCAGCTGTTTCCGCAGCTGCTGGCACATCTGCTCATGCTCGCGGTACGCGGAGGCGGTGTCCTCCAGCAGGCTCGCCCTTTGCTCCGCCTGCCGCCTCAGCCGGTGGTACGACGTGACCAGCTGCAGCATCCGCTCGGGCTGCCAGGGCTGCCCCGTGCTGCGAAAACTCTCCTTCTTCTGGCTCAGCTCGTCCACGGCTTCCCCGAGGCCCGCCACCTCGCCCAGGAGCGCCCTGCAGCCCTCCTGCAGGCACAGCGCCTCCTCCACGGTCAGGGCGCCGGGGACCGGGCTCGTCTGCAGGAACTGCTCCTCCAGGTCGCGCAGGGACCGGGCGGTCAGCTCGATGAGGGAGGCGTACTCCTGGCGCGCGAGGATGGCCTCCTGGACCTTGTAGAACTTGTCCTTGGCCAGGGCCACGATGACGTTGAACTGCTGCGGCAGAGCGTTCAGCTTCTCGTCCAGGTAGGCGTGATCCACTTCGCTCAGCGACGGCAGGATGGCCTGCCCGGTCCTCTGGAGGGTCAGCAGGAGACTCTCGTATTCGGGGGACTGCTCCAGGAGCTGCTGGTACTTGGCCATCTGCGCCTGCAGCTCGGCGCTCTCGTTCATGAGGTTGATCTCGGGGAACGTGACGATGTCGGCCTGTTTGAGCCAGTGACACGCCTTGTCGAAGTCCTCCTTGAAGTGCTTCCTGGCCACGAAGCTCTTCTCCAGCTCCTGGAGCCTGTGGCCGCACTTCTGGAGGACCGCGTCGTACACGCCCTGCAGCTCCTGCAGCTTCCCCAGCACCTCGGCCTTGTCCTGCTCCGTGGCCCCTCGCATCCACTCGCGGCCCTGCGCCCAGAGCCCGCTCACCTCGCTCTGGTAGGTCCGGAGGCTGGCCTGCGCGCTCCGGCACGCTTTCATCTGCCGGCTCACGTCGTCCGGCAGCAGGCAGATGTGCTCCCGGAACGTGATCTTGCGCTCGTGCTGCTGGATCTGGCTGGTGGCCTGGAACAGCGCCATGAGGAGCTGGGTCTTCTCGGACAGCGCCTTGTTCAGGTACTGGCGCCGCTGGCCCACGAGGTCGCCGAGACAGCGGATGTGCCTCTGGGCGTCCGAGAGCGCCTTCTGGATGACCTGCCGCTCGTTCAGGCCCAGATCCACCATCACCCGGTCCGCGTCCTTCGTCAGGGACTTGAGGAGCATCTGCTTGGCCTCCAGCTCGCTGCAGATGGCCAGGTGGTCCATGAGGAGGTTGGGGGCCACGTCGGGAGGGGGGCTCTGCTGCAGGGCCTCGGCCAGGCCGGGCTGCTGCTCCTCCGCCCACTCCGTCAGCTCCTGGAACCGGGCCTGCACCACGCTCAGCTCCTCCAGGTTGGCCACCGAGACTTGGATCTTCCTGCTGACCAGGTCCTCCAGCTGCGACCAGCGCTGCTCCAGGTGACGCGTCTGCTCTTTGACTAAGTCCCTGTCGTCTAGGTTCAGATGCTCCAGCATGCTCTGCTTCCGGTCTTTCAGGTCCTCGACGGCCTGCTTCCTCTCCTGCAGGGCCGACCCCAGCTTCTTCAGAGCTTCCAGGTGGACCGCGGTGCTCTCCGCATCGGATCTGTACACACACGAAAGACATCAAAACAGATGAGCTGCCAAAACCCAAAACCGGTTGGGCTCACTGGATAGAGCATCGGCCTGGGGACTGAAAGGTCCCAGGTTCGATTCCGGTCAAGGGCATGTATCTGGTTGCAGGCACATCCCCAGTAGGGGGCATGCGGGTGGCGGCTTATGGATGTCTCTCTCATTGATGTTTCTGGCTCTCTATCTCTCTGTGAAAAATCAATAAAAAATATATTTTTTAAAAAATGAGCTAACTCGGTATCTGTATTTGCTCATACCATGTTCTAGCACATTTCTCCATTTACTGACCCAAGTGCTGGAATTACTATGGAATGCAAGATCCACGTACCTCGAGATACGAGTGCCCTAACATACGAGATCTTTGAGATATGAGCCATCGAGCGAGCGATTTTTGCTTTGAAATATGAGCAACATTTGAGAAAGGAGTAATCGCGTGGATCAGCCGGCTGCACATGACCCACCAGTTTACCGTGACTCGAGCGTCTCATAGTTTCCCTTGCTTCAAGGTTATGGAACAAATTAAACTCGTATCTCAAGGTACCACTGTATCTCTATATCAGAAGTTGGACCAAACTCAAAGGCTAACTAACACGGGCCAAATAAATGAGGCACGTGGCCCGTGGGCTGCGAGTTTGACATGCTTGACCTACATACTTCTTTTCTATTCCTCGCAATCCTACTGCCCTCCCAACACGCCTGACACATGTTTTTAGCTTCTTCCTCTGGCCCTTCCAAGTGAGCAGGATCTGCATATTCACAAGATCCCTGGATGACTTGTACAAACTTTAGACAATGAGAAGCACTTAACCCTGCCTTCTTGAAAATGACACCTAAAGAGATGAATAAACGGCCAACGATGTGTGTGCTTTCCTGTGAGAAGAAGCTCAAGCAAACTTTCTAGTGCTAGACAGGAAATCTGCAAGACGTAACCAAGGGCTCTCGCGGCTACTCATTTGTGTTCTCAGATATATGTATTTTTAACCCTCAGCAGAGGATATGTCTTTAATGATTTTCAGAGAGAGAGGAAAGAGAAGAGGCGAGGGCAGAGGGAGGGAGAGAGAGACATCAGTGTGAGAGAAAACACTGATCAGTGGCCTCCTCTATGCATTCTTTTACCCACTGGTTAATTAATAGTTAGCAAGAGAATCATATAACAACATGAGTTTCTTTTCTTTTCTTTTTTAAATATGTTTTTATTGATTTTTGAGAGAGGAAGGGAGAGGAAGAGAGGGATAGAAACATCAATGATAAGAGAAGATCATTGATAGAATGCCTCCTACATGCCCCCTACTAGGAATCAAGCCTGCAACCTGGGCATGTGCCCTGACCTGGAATCAAACCATTCATGGATCAAAACTCCACTATTGAGCAACACCCAGGCAACATGAGTTTCTTAACAATGACTTATCAGTATTGATAATGATTGATAATCGATGTTAAAATGTAAGAAAAGGCCTTTCACGTCTTTATAGAAATTAAGAAATGTCTGGCTTAGTATGTTGGGATGTGCCAGATCACTGCTGTTACCTGGCTAAGTTATCCCATTCGGTAGTGAATTTTTCCAAGAACACCTCGACAACACTCATGCAGTCATGGTAGTCTCTGGTCCGCTGGAGGTCCTCTTCCCTTTGCAAGCACAGGCTGTTGGCCTGGAGGCACAGATCCAGCCACTGGTCATTCAGATGACTGATGTCCTTGTGCTCAGGAGACTCCTGCTTCTTGGTTAACTCGTCCACCTTTTCTGTAATAGCCGTCACCGACGCCTGCTTGCACTGCAGTTTCTTAACAAAATCCTAAAGGTGACAACACCGACAAAATAGGTAATCTGCAATAAACTCCCCAATAAATACGGGGGGAAGCAGAGATATAATAAGCATAACATCTTAATATAATTAATGGGTCATGGGGAACAATGAGAGACTAAAAATGATCATACCTCTTTATGAATACAAATTTCCAAGTGTATAAGAATCAAAGGATAACTGTAATATTTTCTTTTACTGTGTGATTTTGAACAGTGCAAAGAGAAACTGAGAAATGTGAAACAATATTATATTCACGAAGGAAAAATGGTAATATTTTATCTTAAACTGCAGCCTTCGTTTCCTAAAAACTTTTGAAGTTCATGCTTTTGAGGGGAAAAAAAGTCATCTATTGTTATGTCATCTTGTTTTTTCTGCATATGCAAATAGTATTTTAATAGAAACTATAAATGGTTCATTTTCATAGAGAAAAAATAAACTTTAAAAATCTGGCACAGCTTCCAATCAAATTAAAATAATCTATTAAATTATGTGTAAGCATGGTGTAGCAATTATATTTCTATTATAAATATAATATATACTAGAGGCCTGGTGCATGAAATTCATGCATGCAGGAGGGTGGGGGGGCTCCTCAGCCCGGCCTGTGTCCTCTCACATTCTGGGGTCCTCAGGAGATGTCTGACTGACGGGGGGTGGGCCTAAGCTGCAGTTGGACATCCTTAGCACCGCTGCCGAGATAGGAGAGGCTCCACCACTGCCACTGCACTTGCCAGCCATTGAGTCTGGCTTCTGGCTGAGCAGTGCTCCCCCTGTGGGAACACACTGACCACCAGGGGCATGTCCCTCGGCCTGGTCTGTGCCCTCTTGCAGTCTGGGAGCCCTCAGGGGATGTCCGACTGATGGCTTAGGATTTGGACATCCTTACCACTGATGTGGAGGCAGGAGAGATTCCCATCATCGCCACTGTGCTCACCAGCTGTTAGCTTGGTTCAGGGCTTCTGGCTGAGTGATGCTCCCCTTATGGGAGCACACTGAGCATCTGCTTCCTGGTGGTCAGTGCATGTCATAGCAACAAGTCATTCCACCGTTAAGTCGATTTGCATATAAGACTTTTATTATTTAGGATTAATATAAAATATACTAGAGGCCCAGTGCATGAGTTTATGTTCGGCCAGACCAGGTATTGGGAGCCAATTGGGGGCTTGGCTGGCCAGAGGGGTGCCAATCAGGGTCTGGATAGGCTGGTTGGCTGCTAGCAATGCATGGCATAACCACCAGTCATTCCAGTCATTTTGGTTGTCCCGCCATCCTGTATGCTGGGCTTTTATATATATAGATATATTTAACATGTATATTATATATTTTAAAAATTTACAGTCCTGCAACTTTAGTAACATTGTGATGAAAGATGATAAGTGATGAGGGCTTGTGTGTGTTTAGAGGCAGATGCTTCTGGTTGTATCAGCTAAAACACAGCACCTTGTTCAGGAACCAAGTGCAGAGGGAAGGTCCTTTGATTCAAGTGGCCAATTGGAGCTCCAATAAACTATTTGAATGTTTACTTTCATTTTTTAAATTATTACTATTTTTCAAGTACAGTTGACATTTAATATTATATGAGTTCCAGGTGAATAAATATGGTAGTTAGACATTTACATAACTTCCAAAGTGATCTTCCTTAAGTGTTGTGTGCAGCTGACACTATACCTAGTTATTACAATATTAGAGGCCCAGTGCATGAAATTCATGCACCGGGGGGTTAGGGGGTTCCTCAGCCCAGCCTGCACCCTCCAATCCAGGACTCCCTGGGGGATGTCTGGCAGTCACACATCCCTTTTGCAATCTGGGTCTGCTGGCTCTTAACCACTCACCTGCCTGCCTGCTGATTGCCTCTAACCACTCTGCTTGCCTACCTGATTGCCCTAACTGCCTCTGCCTGCCTGCCTGCCTGATCACCCCTAACTGTCCTCCCTTGCCAGCCTGATCGCCCCTAACTGTCTCTGCCTTGGCCCCCGTCACCATGGCCATTTCTAGAAGGAGGATTGGATGACCAGAAGATGTCCAGTTGACCTGGTCTAATTAGCATACTACCCTTTTATTAGTATAAATTACTATATTTCCTTTGCTGTGCTTTACAAATGTTTGCTCTCTGATCTGTCCTTTCCTGGCACCAAATGAAGGTCTTTCTGATTTTTTTGTATTCCTTCAACAGCTATGCTAATGTTTAAGGATTGAGGGACACACCATCTTGGCCTTTTCTGTCTCCCTGGGAGACCCCCTCTTTCCTACCTTCACTTGGGAAACCATGTTCTGTGCAATATTGAGCTCCAGCTCCGCGTGTCTCCGCCTCATGTTCTGCAGCTGCTGGTCGGCATCCTGGAGGTAAATCCAGAGCTCAGCCTTCATGTGCTTGATCTCCTCCCAGCCCTGAGTCAAGGTCTGAGCCTGGGCCAGCCTTTGTTCGATCTGGAGGGAACACAGAGGCGAAAGTCAGCGTTAATAGATGGAGGCATTTATGTCCAGCGAATCAGAGCTGTAGTTCCTCAGCCTGCCCATGTTCACAGGCCAGTACACATGCATGCATGCCCACACTCTGCTATAAATCACAAAGAATGCTTTCTTTGATTCAAGAAAAGCAGATATTTCCTTGTGTGCTTAGATTTTTCTAAGGACTTTTCATGTGTAAGACATGCCATATAATTTCAAGCAGCATCAGACTTTAAGAAGTTTCAACAATCTAGTAGGTCTAAAGTTTCCCCAATGGTTTTTCACATTTGGCGTTTTCAACACCTAGCTCGCAAATTCGATTTTAGTAAAGTTAACTAGAAAAAAAAAACAAATCGTTCTCTATTATACATTTGTTGTTACTTCTTATAAAACACTGAGTTATTAACGTCTTATATATATTTTTAAATCTGCTTCATTGGCTTTTGAAACCATATATTTTAGTAAAATATATGAATTACTGCATTTTCATAAGGATTAAAGACAGATTTGTTTTAAAAATATAATATAAAAGGAAAAACATTCATTTTTAAAAGATATTTCTTGCTTTGGGTGATTTTACTGACCTATAAAAATTTATATATTGAAAACCTAAACCAAGTCTTATTTTTCTTTTAAACCCAAAAGTATTAAAGAGGTTAAGGCACATGGACCCGTGCTGCCATCTATCTGTTGTGGACGGTACTGCTAATTCATCACAGAATTTTCCACTGAGCCCAGAAGCAGCTCCAGAATCCTTCCCAACACCACACTCCGCCACTGTCAGTGGCTTAGAACAGTGGTTCTCAACCTTTCTAAAGCCGCGACCCTTTAATACAGTTCCTCATGTTGTGGTGACCCCCAACCACACTTCATAACTGTAATTTTTCTATTGTTATGAATTATAATGTAAATACCTGTGTTTTCCGATGGTCTTAGGTGACCCCTGTAAAAGTGTCATTCGACCCCCAAAGGGGTCGCGACCAACAGGTTGAGAACCACTGGCTTAGAAGGCCTTTGCCATCCCTAACATAAAGCAAGGATCAGGAACACACCCCCTCCATATTAAGTGTCACCCAAAGAAAAAGATGGAAAGGAGAAAACAAAACAAACAATGAGTGGAAAAATAGAAAAAGAGAATCGTAATCAAGAAAAAAAAGAGGTGGAATGAAGTAACTAATAATTAGCAGATCAATGGGACTAGATGTTTCAGTTCCCACTCAGGAACAGAGTGTGCTTATTTTTCTGTGACTTAGTTGAAATTCAAATATCTCTTCCTTATAATCACCATCGGAGATTTACAGCAGGAATGATTCAAGGAAACATTTTCTTTAAACTTCTCACCCAACATTCACACAAGAGAATAGGGCTGAACAGACACACCCAATGGCTTGCATGTCTTACCATTTGCTCCGTTTGCTGAATGTCTTTGGCCGTGGCCTTCACAGAGGAGTTGGACAAGTCGCACATGGAGCAGAGGAGGTCCAAGTAGGTCCGTGCCTGCTTCTGCAAAGCTCTGAAGTGCTTGACCTTAAACGAGCACACTTGTCAGAATGGGAGAGATGCACGCTATATTTAGACCGCGCATCTTTGTGCCATTTGTATTATCTCGTTGACATTTCAAAAGTATAATTTTGCTGTGTTTGGTATACACAACCTTTGTGGCAAATGGCATGTATTAGTAATTCTCAGAAAGAATTCAAAACACACTGGCAGGGGTCCTTTGCCCCTCACTTGCTGCTCATTGTGTTAAAGCCTGTGTGGTCTGGTAAAAGAAAAAACCCAAGAAACTTCTAATTTTTCCTGGTTCTCAGCTCACATTCCAACTGTTCTGTTTCAGAGAAAGAATCTTTACTCTCGCCTGCTTCTCAGAATGTTTTCACATAGTCTGGAGATATAAAGTGGGGGAAAAGGTAGTTGTGCATTTGTAGGCTTCATGGGAGTTTAGAAAAAATTAGCCATACCAGTTTAGCTCAGTGGATAGAGCATCGCCTGCGGACTGAAAGGTCCCAGGTTCGATTCCGGTCAAGGGCATGTACCTAGGTGGCGGCCACATCCCCGGTGTGGGGCGTGCAAGAGGCAGCTGATCGATGTCTCTCTCTCATCGATGTTTCTAAATCTCTATCCTTCTCCCTTCCTCTCTGTAAGAAATCAATAAAATATATTAAGCAAAACAAACAAAAACAAACCAAAAAAAAAAAATTAGATGGCTGGGCTCTTTTTTTTTGTGTGGAAAGTTCGAGAAAGGCATTTCTCAGTGGATCATTAATCTATACACACAGACATGGAGAAAGGTATCTTTATGAAGATAGTCAGACATGTAGATTCTATTTTATTTATTGTTGTAAGGACTTTTCTTTCCTTTTTTAAAAAAAAATCTTTAAAAAATATATTCTTTATTGATTTCAGAGAGGAACATCAATTATGAGAGAAAATCATTGATTGGCTTCCTCCTGTCCTCCCCCTACTGGGGATCAAGCCCACAACCCAGGCATGTGCCCTTGGCTGGAATTTAACTGGGACTCTTCAGTCCACAGGCCAACGCTCTATCCACTGAGCCAAACCGGCTAGGGCTGTAGGCTCTGTTTTAGATCGTGGACATAAAGCAGTGCACAAAACAAAACCTTTGCTCCCACGAAGCTCAGATTTCTGTGAGAGGGGCAGGCAGGGAGCAGGGGGTAGCCGGTCGTTGGCCATTGCAGATGAGAAGTGCTAGCGGCCTGAGGGAGGTGGCGGGAGTAGAGGCTCTGAGAAGTGTTGTCACCACATGTATTGATAATTTGGGCAAGTAGCATTGACTACAGAAACAATATGATGATTTTCCAAAATCATGGCCAGTAATGAAACCTAATTTCTTCAGTTGCACCTTAGAATCTTTTCCTCAGCATTACATGGATTGCTAAACACAACACTCTTGTGTAGATATCCTATATAATAAAAGCATAATATGCAAATCGACCAAATGGCAGAATGAGCAGTCGCTATGACATGCACTGACCACCAGGGGGAAGACACTCAATGCAGGAGCTGCCCCCTGGTGGTCAGTGCGCTCCGACAGGGGGAGCACCGCTCAGCCAGAAGCTGGAATCATGGCTGGCGAGCACAGCACTGTTGGCAGGAGCCTCTCCCACCTCTGCTGCAGGCGAGCTGTAAGGAGTGAGGGGTCCCAGACTGCGAGAGCCCTGGACTGCAGGAGGGATGTCTGACTGCCAACTTAGGCCCGATCCCTGGGACCTAAGCCAGCAGGCAGATATCCCCCGAGGGATCTCGGACTGCGAGAGGGTGCAGGTTAGGCTGAGGGATTCCCCCCTCCAGTGCACGAATCTCATGCACTGGGCCTCTAGTAAGAAATATAAATCCACTTCCCATTAAGTCAAATATAGCACCCCAATTTTTATCCAGTGTACAAACTGACTGGCATTTCACTTTCGGTGAGTATCGGTATCATTAGTCACCCCACTATGTACCCGTGGCCCAGAGGAAGTTACCTGCCCCACAGAGCTTTTGGAAACAGGAAGAGAATAAGGTGCCAGATTTTGAATTTTGTAACTATATTTACTTAGAAAGCCTTGGGAGGAGTTTAGAGATTGTCAGTGACAAAATAATTGCCAAAGATTTTCGCAAAAATTAATTTTAAGCCAAGACCAGTTTGGCTCAGTGGATAGAGCGTCAGCTTGCAGACTGAAAGGTCCCAGGTTACATTCCGGTCGGGGGCATGTACTGTGCTTGTGGGCACATCTCCAGTGTGGGGCGTGCAGGAGGCGGCCGACCGATGTCTCTCCCTCATCGATGTTTCTGACTTTCTCTCTCCCTCCCTTACTCTCTGTAAAAAAGTCAATAAAATATATTTTTAAAAAAACAAAACTAATTTTAAGGGGAGTGAAAAAACATTAGGGCTAATCTGATGTTACTTGTTTTCCATTCCCCAATATCACATGTCACGCCTGATAAAAGACCGATGGCATCCTTAATGGGATCAAATGAGCATGTCACTTTTGCATGGTTGTGGGGGCTATTACCACTACATGTCTATTGTTTGCCACGTGGGAGACACCGGACACACATCCTGGGACCTTGACCAAAATGCCACCGCAGCCTGTCCAAGCCTGACCCCAGTCTCACACCATCTGGAGTTGTCATGCTGGCAGTAGTAGAACATTCCAGTCCATGTCCGAGTGAGCCACTGGCTAGAGTCAAACTCAGACCTTATTTCTACAGGCATCCCTCACAGATACTGCAAATTCAGGGAAGTGAGTATTACAAGAAAGTGAATCACACAAGTTGTTGGATTTCCAGTTTACCTGATTTTGTTCACCGGATACTATAGTCTAGTAAGCGAGCAATGTAGTATGCTTAAAATCTGTACACTCCTTAACTTAATATACTTTGTTGTTAAAAAAAAATGCCAACCAGTGGTTTGGCTGGTTTGCTCAGTGGTTAGAGCATTGGCTTATTGACAAAAGGACCTCAAGTTCTATTATCGGTCACATACCTGGGTGCAGGCTCGATCCCACACTCTGGTCAGAATGTGTGCAGAAGGCAACCAATTGACATGTCTCTCTCACATTGATGTTTCTCTCTCTCTCTTCCTCTCTCTCTCTCTCTCTGTCTCCTTCTCCTCCCTCCCCTTAAGTACCCTCTCTGAAAAACAATGGGAAAAAATATCCATTTTTTTTCAGAAATTAAAAAAAAAGCTAACTCTCATCTCAGCCTTCAGGGAGTCATAATCTTCTCACTGGTGGAGAGTTATACCTTCAAGTTGTAAAAGCACATTATCTGCAAAGCCCACTAAGCGCAGTCAGATACAACGAGGTATCCCTCCCTGTACTGGGTATCCCCAGCAGCCAGAAGTGTGGCACATAATGAGCACTTAACACGTTTCCACTGAGTGTCTCAATGAATCATATAGCACAACATAAACTTTCAGAGTCAGTACCTGCTTCACGGCTTCTGCCCTGCTCAGAGGTGGCTGCGGGCTGGGCTTTAAGTCGGGTTGGATGGCAGACAGCCAGGCCTGGCACTGCTGCAGAGTATCCTGGCGACTGACATGCCTCTGCAGTTCATGTTCCAAACTCTGGTACACCTGCAGCAGAACAGACATGTGCAGCTGTAAGAGCTCTCATACCCCGACCCACAGCCCTGGCCTTAAAGGAAACACATCCACCAGTCCACTGAAATGGATCCCACCCCCACCCCCCCCACCCCGCCCAGGACTCCCCAGGACCACGTACATATCAATAGAATTTACATACATCCCAAAGGTGGCAAAGCACAATGTATTACCTCCCAAACCACACATCCTATCTAATAAAGAGGGAATATGCTAACTGATCATCACTCCATCACGACAATAGCTGCACCCACAGCTGAGGCCAAGTTCCCATAAGGAGCCTTAACGAGCAATCAGCAGGGACCTGAGGCTATGCCCACTCCTGGGGGGCTTGACAGGCAACCTCAGGCCATGTCTTCCACCTGGCAGGGGTTGACAGGGGACCTCAGGGTGCACTTCCTGTCCTGGAGCTGGGCTAGGGGACCTCAAGCTACGCCCCTTGCCCCTGCCTGGCTGGGTTTGACAGGGGACCTCAGGCTGTGCCCTCCATCCAGCATGGCTTGACAGGAGATCTCAGGCTGTGTCCTCCAGCTGGCAGGGCTTGACAGAGGACTTCAAGGCATGCCCCGCATCCCAGTCTGGGCAGGGGGACATCAGGCCATGCCCCCCATCTGGTGCCCAGGCCAGGGGACCTGAGGCTACTCCCCTTGCTCAGCAGGGCTTGACACGGGGGGGATTGGCCGGGTCTGGACCTAGCACAATGTGGGGGGACTAGCAGGTCTGGGTCTCACGCGATTTTGAGGTGCACGTGGGTGGGTGGAGGCTTGACTCTGGATCCTGTGGTGAGCCCCAGACTCTGACAGGAGGAAGGTTTTTATATACATTTTACTAATTGTCTTTCACTTCTATTATAGAGAAAGGGCAAATAGCAATATTAAATCACTTTCTCCAATTAATCCCCAATTACAATATAAATCCTGATTAAGGAAAGAGTATAGGCAAGGTTCATATAACTAAAAGGTGTGTCAGAATACATAAAATCACTGAAGGAGACTGTCAAACATAAACCTTTTTCAGCTTCTCCATTATGATATACAAATTGCAGTTTTTGTTTAAGCTAGAAACTAAAAGTAAAAAGAAAAGGCCATGTCGTGAAAAGATAAACAACATTTCTCTAACTGAAATGCTGGGTGACATCCGTTGACTCCCTAGTCTTAGGAATTCACCTTTCAGAAGTTAACTAAATAGAAGAATCAAGTAATCTAACAAATGATTGTAAATAATGACAAAGGAGGAAAAAGGAGACAAGGTTGGATGGAGCAGAGGATCCAATCAGTGATATAGAGAGCAAGATGCCAGACCAGCTGCTATAGCTCAGTCAGTTGGGCACCATCCCATGCACCAGGATGTTTCAGGTTCGATTCCTGGTCAGGGTTTGATCTCTAGTAGGGGGAATGCAGGAGGCACCTGTTCCATGTTTCTCTCTCTTCATTGTTTCTCTCTCTCTTCCTTTTCCTTCAAGCAGAACAACAGAAAGAAAAAAGAGTTTTAAAAATGAGGCAAGTCTGAGAGGTCTCTGGGACAATATCACATGTAACTACATCTGCAGCATAAGGGGAGCAGAAGAAGTGTGAGCCAAAGCCGGTTTGGCTCAGTGGATAGAGTGTCGGCCTGTAGACTAAAGGGTCCCAGGTTCGATTCCCATCAAGGGCATGTACCTTGGTTGCAGGCACATCACCAGTAGGGGGCATGCAGGAGGCGGCTGATTGATGTCTCTCTCTCATTGATGTTTCTAACTTTCTATCTCTCTCCTTTCCTCTCTGTGAAAAATCAATAAAATATATTAAAAAAAAAAGAAGAAGGAGAAGAGTGAAAGGGATTGGGAACCTGTTTGAAGAAATAAATAATGGCCGAGAAGTTCCCTCAACTGGTGTACTTAATCTTTGTTTAAAAGGCAATTCTTATTCATCTTAGGCTTACTTCTATACCATTAGGAATTCCATTTTAGCATAACTCATTTCACCCATTAAAATATAACTCCAAATTGGTACCTGTTCTTTTTATCCTTTTATGAATGCATAAAAATATTAAGAGTAGAATCTAGGCTGTATAGAGTTAAAAATAATTATTCTGCAAATTATTTTAGTGTTAAATAATTATAAAAAAATACTGGTGATTGTCAAATAAAAAAAATTAAGTAAATTTGACATTAATTAATGGAATAAAAGGATTGGGAGAAAGCAAATGTCTGAAAGCAAAAAGTTCTGTGTCCCGAGAGACTGAAATCTGTGCTCCTGTCTGGACTGGCACCAGAACTATCCCGGAGACAGAAGCATCTAAACTATGTTACAGCCCTCTGGGACACACAGGCTTCTCCCTGATTCACGGTCCCGCCAGACTAGTGGTTCTCAACCTTCCTAAGGCCACGACCCTTGCATACAGTTCCTCATGGGGTGGTGACCCCCAACCATGAAATGTTGCTAATGTTATGCATCGTGATGTAAATATCTGCATTTTCTGATGGTCTTAGGCGACCCCTGTGAAAGGGTCATTCGACCCCCAAAGGGGTCGCCACCCACAGGTTGAGAACCGCTGCTCATACCCCGGGCCGGTCCTCACCCGCTGGGCGGTGCTGCAGATGGCGGAGTAGCTGTCCCTCGTGCCCTGCAGGTGCGCCTGCACGCTCTGGGTGAGCTTCGCTTGCAGGTGCTCGGCGCACTGGCCGATCAGAGTGTCGCCTTTCGCTTTCAGGTTGTTCAGACGGTCTTCGAAGCCAGCAATTTCTTCCATCATTGCCTACAGAACAGGAACAGAGTTCTCGTCATTCCACCATTAGTCTTTGCATAACCTATTTATTAAGCAGAAGGCTTAAGAGGAAAATGTCACTGTTGAATGATTTTTTTAAAAGAGTTTTGTAATTTACCTTGGTTACCATATAGCAAATGGAAGAAAAAAAAAAGGGATTTTTCAGGAATATTCCAATAGGAAGAATTGATGAAAATAATAGATTAAGTGATGATGAAGTAACCTTTTAATTAGATCATGGATGATCTCAGCTAGAGCGATCTCTGCTTCCTAGTATTATTAAGAGACAAGGGATGTTTATAAATTTTTCAGCTCTACCAATTATAACCCTGGTATAATTTCTACCTAGTCTAATTACTATTTAATTTACTAATAATAAATTTCTCTAACAACATTAGATTTAGATAATAACCGAACATGATTCCTTTATATAATATCTCGTTTACATCACATACTATTTATATTAATAAAAAGAACATCTACCGCTTACCGCTTATTAAATACCTTCTATGGTCCAGGAACTAGGGAGAAGTCCTGAGAAGTATTATTACTGTCATTGCTTTCAGATGAGGAGACGGACACACAGGGAGGTTATATAACACACTCAAGGTCAAAGGCAGAGCCTCAGGCTTGGGACTCGCTCTGCCTGACCTCACTCACCCCCTTTATCCCCCTGGTTCACCAGTGAGCTTTCTCATGGGTCACTTAGACAAGAGGAACCAGCTTTTCCAATCAGGGTTCAATGTCCTTATCGCTCTGTGGTACCGATAACAAGTGACACACTCCAGCACAAGCTGTCCTGGGTTGACACATCAATATCTCTAAGCCAGTGGTTCTCAATCTTTCTAATGCTGCGACCCTTTAATACAAATACAGCTCCTCATGTGGTGGTGACCCCCAACCATAAAATGATTTCCGTTGCTACTTCATCACTGTCATTTTGCTACTGTTATGAACTGTGATGTAAATATCTGATAGGCAGGATGTATTTTCATTATTACAAATGGAACATAATTAAAGCACAGGGATTAATCACAAAAACAATATGTAATTATATATTGTGAAATATTTATTTCTAATGATAAATAAATGAAATTTTGTCTTGAATCGAGGTGTAGCATGGGTAACAGTCTTAATATGACAACAGTAAACTACATTGCTACACTTTGCTACACCGAGGAGCGGTCTGTTGGTTCCTAAGATCCTGGGAAATAGGCGTTTTCTGATGGTCTTAGGCGACCCCTGTGAAAGGGTCATTCAACCCCCAAAGGGATCATGACCCACAGGTTGAGAACCGCTGCTCTAAGGGGAACCCAGTAGTCCCTCAGCAGCCTGGGGACCATCACTTCATCCAATGGAGCTGCATTAATGGTTATTGTATACACCATATTTTAATGAGCCATGTGTCTTTGAGTTAGAGTCATTACATCATGAAATTCTTTGGGGTATGTTCTCGGTGCCTAACAGAATATATCATCTAGCCCAAACCTGTCTGGCTCAGTGGATAGAGCGTTGGCCTGCGGACTAAAGGGTCCCAGGTTCGATTCCGGTCAAGGGCACATATTCTGGTTGTGGGCACATTCCCAGTAGGGGGCGTGCAGGAGGCGGCTGATCGATGTCTCTCTCTCATCGATGTTTCTAGCTCTCTACCCCTCTCCCTTCCTCTCTGTAAAAAATCAATAAAATATATGAAAAAAAGAATATATAATTTCTACCCATATTTACTAAATAAAATGTTCTCCTACAGACAGGGACCCCGAAGCCCATGGGCATTAATGGCTTTCTTTGCCACGTCATGACTAAAATTCAGTTTCTTATTCAGGCCAGCCAGTTGCTCCGTTCCATCCGGCAGGTGGAATTACTAAAGATGCATATGAGTGAAAATAAGAATGCCTCCGATCAGCACCATTTGTGGTTGACACAAGTTTTCACAGACATTATTATCTCCTCTGATGCCCTCAACAGCTATGTGATGGGGCTGGTATCACTATTACCCTTTCCAGAGAAGGAGGAGACTCATAAATGTGTACCTGATCCTTGTACACCTTTGTTAACCAGTGCCAGCCCAATACATTAAATAAAAAGGGGAGATGAGGAAGAGGCTCAGAGAGGCTAAGTTGTCCCAGCCGAGGAGAGAGTCTGGCTGGAGTCAGACTTTCTGGTTACTCTTCCTGTATCCTGTCTCTGGCTGTACTTTTCTAAATTAAAGGCAATCTTCCTGAAAAATTATTCCATGCAGATGAACTCTGCCATAAGAAATTCTTAGCTGAGGGAAAATGCTAGTGTGTTCAGAGTTGAATGCCAGGATTCAGCTACTTCTGAGTCATTTAAAAATTGAATTCTACTGTTCTCAATTATCGGAGGTTCTTGGAACTCAGACTTGATTATTTTTTTTAAAGTATGTTTTATTGATTTTTTTTTACAGAGAGGAAGGGAGAGGGATAGAGAATCAGAAACATCAATGAGAAAGAAACACCAATCAGCTGTCTCCTGCACATTCCCCGCTGGGTATGTGGCCACAACCACCGTACATACCCCTGACCGGAATCGAACCCGGGAACCCTGAGTCTGCAGGCCGATGCTCTATCCACTGAGCCAAACCGGCTAGGGCAAGAGTTGATTCTTTAACTACACACACATACATACACACACACACACACACACACACACACACACACACTCACAGCAAGGCTGTGGAAGCTGTCCTGTATTCTCAACTCTTTTTTTTTAAAATATATTTTATAGATTTTTTACAGAGAAGAAGGGAGAGAGATAGAAAGTCAGAAACATCGATGAGAGACAGTCATCGATCAGCCGCCTCCTGAATGCCCCACAGTGGAGATGTGCTCACAAGCAAGGTATATGCCCCCAACGGGAATCAAACCTGGGACCTTTCAGTCCGCAAGCCGACGCTCTATCCACTGAGCCAAGCCGGTCTCAGCTATTCTCAGCTCTTTAGGGACCAGACTTACCTTGTGGTGGGCCAGCTGCTGGGTGATGGTCTCCAGGCTGCTCGTGTCCATGAGGTCGGGGGCCACCAGCCGGCCGGACATCTGCAGCAGCCACTTCTCCACCTCCTGGAGCTCGCTGTTGTAGTCTTCATGGTCTCTGACCTTCACCTCCAGACTCTGAACGTGCTCCTGTGAAGCCAGGTGCCCATTAGAGGTGACTCTCAAACCAAAACCACGCAAAACTGTTATATATATATATTTAATATATTTCTTTATTGATTTCAGAGAGGAAGGGAGAAGGAGAGAAACTTAGAAACATCAATGATGAGAGAGAATCATTGATTGGCTGCCTCCTGCACAGCCCCACTGGGGATCCAGCCCCCAACCCAGGCACGTGCCCTTGGCCGGAATCGAACCTGGGACCCTTCAGTCTGCAGGCTGATGCTCTATATACTGAGCCAAGCTGGCTAGGGCTGTTTTATATTTTTAAAAACCCAGTGCAACTCATGGGGTAGAATAAGGCTCATATAGCTAGCTCTAGTCTCACCACTAGGATCCCATAAGACAGAAAAAAGTCATTATGCCATCGAATAACAGAAAAGATTCTGACCCAGCCCAGCCCTTACATTTTTCTGACAGAGAAAAGGGTGTCAGGACCCGCTCTGGGCAGTAAACACATTTTCCTTTGGATTTCCACCTCTTCCTTACCTTCCCTGTGCTGCAGAGGTCCCGATAGTCGCTTTGAAGTTTGTCGATCTTGTCCTTCAAAGCAGCATCCTGCACCAGGTCCAGAAGAGCGTCACCTTTCTCTCTCACTGATGTCACCGATGGCTCGTGGGACAGCACTGTTTGCTGCAGTGACTTGAGTGACAAAGAAAAAAGAGACCCAGCTCAGCTGTGTGATCAAGGTGAATATACCCGTGGGCCACGTGTGAGATGACCTCTGATCAAGACTTGTATAAATCTATGAATGTAAAACATGGGAGGACTTAGGTTTTCTTTATGGCTAATATAGCTTTTAACTTTTTATATACTGATTTAAAAAAGTGAGAGAGAGAGAGAGAGAGAGAGAGAGAGAGAGAGAGAGAGATCCATTTGTTGCTCCATTTATTTCTGCATTCACTGATAGTTTTTTTAAATTTCATTATTATTTTTTTTTAATACATTTTACTGATTTTTTTATAGAGAGGAAGAGAGAGGGATAGAGAGCTAGAAACATCGATGGGAGAGAGACATCGATCAGCCACCTCCTGCACACCTCCTACTGGGCATGTGCCTGCAACCAAGGTACATGCCCTTAACAGGAATTGAACCTGGGACTTTCAGTCCGCAGGCCAATGCTCTATCCACTGAGCCAAACCGGTTTCGGCTAAAACTTCATTATTGATTAAGGTGTTACATATGTGTCCTTATTCCCCCATTACACCCCCCCCCCATACACACACGTTCATGCCCTCACCCTCTTGCTGTCTGTGTCCATTGGTTAGACCCATATGCATGCATACAAGTCCTTTGGCTGATCTCTCCCCCTTACCCCCACCATCCCCTACCTTCCCTCTGAGGTTTGATGGTCTGATCACTGATCGCTTCTTGTATGAGCCCTGACCTGGGATCGGATCTGTAAACTTGGAGTATCAGGAGGATGCTCTAACCCAGAGGTAGGCAAACTGTGGCTTGCGAGCCACATGTGGCTTTTTGGCCCCTTGAGTGTGGCTCTTCCACAAAATACCACAGCCTGGGTGAGTCTGTTTTGAAGAAGTGGCGTTAGAAGTTTAAAAACTGTGGCTCTCCAAAGAAATTTCAATCGCTGTACTGCTGATGTTTGGCTCTGTGGACTCATGAGTTTGCCGACCACTGCTCTAACCAACTGAGTACCTGGTTAATTTTTAAACAGAGAGGAACACACTAACTAGTGTGGAGAGGGAAGCATGGGAAAGAATTGCATTTGACGAAATTTCACATTATTTTTATTTCCAGCTTCTGTCCCATTCCTTTCAGCAGAGGGAAAAACTCATCCCAGAAACAGACACTATCTTTTTATTTTGAGTTCCTGAGGTTGACTGCAGCTTGGGGTGTGTGTCAAGTTAGGGAGAGAAACTCTCCAGCTGCTGTCCCGGCTCACAGCACTATGTAAACACACCGAGAACTCGGTGGTTCAATGATGTGCTCTCTGCCTCGGTAGAAAAGCCAATGATAAGAATAGACATACAGTGGTACCTCGAGATACAAGTTTAATTCATTCCGTAACCCTGAGGCGCAGGAAACTATGAGACGCTCGAGTCGCAGTAAACTGGTGGGTCATGTGCAGCTGGCCGATCCACGCGATTACTTGTATCTCAAATGTTGCTCGTATTTCAAAGCAAAAATAGCTCATATCTCAAAAATCTCGTATGTTAGGGCACTCGTATCTCGAGGTACCACTGTAGACATATTGGCTGGAGGAAGACAAAGCTCGGCAGGGAAACTTTGGATGTGAGTCATCTGAGCATTCTTAAAAACTACCCTTTAAATACTCAGGTCAAATTTTTTGAACACAAATTATTCCACATAAATACTTCCATGATTGTTTCAAAAATTAAAATAAGTGATCTCTATATCCTATAGAGCTGGCTATCTTCACACCACCAATAATTCTTTGCAAGATGAATTTCTAAGATGTCTAGCTCCAGTTGATGAAATAGAACTTGTTTTCTTACCAATATGGTATCTCCTTTTAAATTAACTGGAGACCAGTTTACAGGCCTTGGGTACCCAAAGATGAAGGCAAGACTCTACATGAAACAGATGAGATCTACAGGTGTGGGATCTTGACACCAGGAAGATTTATCTGGAGGATTTCTCGGCCTGGATCACACTGTGAGAACAGCTCTCTACTCATTGATACAACCTTTGAGTATCGGGCAATGTGGTTCCCGGATGGAAACAGAACTTTCATGTAGTGTATCTGGCCACAAAAATCCGCATCCCTTTCCCCCAGTAGAACAGACATATGACGGACGTTTTCCACCTCCCACTAAGGCAGTGGTTCTCAACCTGTGGGTCATGACCCCTTTGGGGGTCAAATGACCCTTTCACAGGGGTCTCCTAAGACCATCAGAAAACACATATTTCCCATGGTCTTAGGAACCAACACCCCTGCTCCTTGGTGCAGCAAAGTGTAGCCATGTAGTTTACTGTTGTTATATGAAGATTGTTGCCCATGCTACACCACGATTCAAGACAAAATTTCATCTATTTGTCATTAGAAATAAATATTTCACAATATATAATTATATATTGTTTTTTTGTGATTAATCACTATGCTTTAATTATGTTCAATTTGTAACAATGAAAATACATCCTGCCTATCAGATATTTACAATACAGTTCATAACAGTAGCAAGATGACAGTGATGAAGTAGCAACGGAAGTAATTTTATGGTTGGGGGTCACCACCACATGAGGAGCTGTCTTAAAGGGTCGAGGCATTAGGAAGGTTGAGAACCGCTGCACTAAGGGAATCCGCTCCCACCCACTCAGTCCCCATAGCAACTCCTGCAACAGCCCGTGAGTGCCAGCACCCTACCTTGTACTTCGATAGCTGAGCCTTTTTCTCATATAATTCCATTTTGGGCTCCTCGGGAGCGTGCAGGATTTCCTGGTATTCGGCGAGCCACTGAGTAAGCGCTTTATATTTATCCGAGAATTCCTTGGCTAAATGGAAGCCTTTCTCCAGGGTCACGTGCTCCCTGCGAACAGTGCTGGTCAGCTCGTTCAGCTGCTCCACGTGACCGTGGATCTCGCTCCTCAAAGCGTCCGCCTCGCTGTCCTCCAGGTACGCCAGCGCCCTCTCTCCTTTCTCGCGGGCCGCCTTCAGCAAGCTGTGGCCTTTCTCCATGTCCTTGAGCAGACCCTGAGAAGGAGGGAGCAGGGAGCAGGTGCTGAGTTCAAACAAGGAAGAGCCACTTGACTTTCTTTGTGACGTTTTAACCTTATTTCATTCCCTTTTAAAGAAAAGATGTACAAACCCCATTTTCGAGTCCACTGCTGCCCCTTATAAAAGCATCTGGAGTTTTTAACCAGTTTTGATGTGCCAGGAATCAGGAATCCTCTTTTCTTTACATCAATACAGTGGTACCTCGAGATACAAGTGCCCTGACATACGAGATTTTTGAGATACGAGCCGACGAGAGAGCAATTTTTGCTTTGAAATACTAGCAACAGTTGAGATAGGAGTCATTGCGCGGATCGGCCAGCTGCACAGGACCCTCCAGTTTACCTTGACTCGAGTGTCTCATAGTTTCCCACGCCTCAAGGTCACAGAACAAATTAAACTCGTATCTCGAGGTACCACTGTAACCTGATGTTAGAGGATGCTAAAAAAAAGTAAAATCCTAGATAATAAAAGCCTAATATGCTAAGTGCCTGGTCATCCGGTCATCTGTTCAATCACTCAAAGCGTAATATGCTAATGATATGCTAAGGCTGCTCAACTGCTCGCTATGATGCACACTGACCACTAGGGGGCAGACAGTCAACCGGTTGACCAGTAGCTATGACATGCACTGACCACCAGGGGGCAGATGCTCCGACTGGTCGGTTAATCTTGCTGCTGGGGTCAAGATGATGAGCTGACACACCCTGGAGCCATCCCGTGGTCCCTCCCCAGCTGGCCAACCTCCCACGTCCCTCCCCGGCCCCAACCATGCACCAGTGGGGTCCCCCAGCCTGGCCTACACCCTCTTGCAATCTGGGATCCTTCAGGGGATGTCAAGAGCCAGTTTCGACCCGATCCCGCAGACCAGGCCAAAGGACCCCACTGGTGCACGAATTTGTGCACCAGGAACGTGAGAGCTGAGGGACTGACTGCCTGGCAAGTCACTAGGATTTGTCTAACGCACTGACAGGCACCGGTTTAGATTGACAGGTTATCTTCAAACTTGAAAAGGAGCGGTAACTCCTCCAGACGTGTGAGGGATTTGACAGTGGAAGCCTCACATGCTAACATTCTCTTTCCCTGTTTCTTAGGATGTCCTTGGGTATTTACCTGCTTCCTGCTTGAGCCGTTTTAACCATAAAAATTAAAGCTCAGATACGGCTGCACACGACCCACCAGTTTACCGCGAGTCAAGCGTCTCATAGCTTCCTATGCCTCAAGGTTACGGAAGGAATTAAACTCATATTTCGAGGTACCACTGTATAGGTTTTAAAATGTCTTAATCAATAGATCCTTCCCAAATCAGTGCTTGGAGACAGGACTGGGTGTTGATCATATCCTCAGTAATATTCCTAAAGGTCTGAGTTAAAGCTGTTAAACGCACGGTGCCATCAATGTGAGAGAAACTTCTGGTCTTAGATTGTTTTAAGCGTTAAGCTGGAATTTAATTAAGCATTTCGTGAGCAGCCATGTCCAAGTCCTTCAGGTGAGATCACATCACCGATACATGGAAGTCTGCTTTGGGCTTACAGAGTTAAGAACTTAGTACAGTGGTACCTGGAGATACGAGTTTAATTCGTTCCAGGTGTGGGAAACTATGAGACTCTCGAGTCGCGGTAAACTGGTGGGTCGTGTGCAGCCGGCCGATCCGCGCGATGACTCCTATCTCAACTGTTGCTCGTATTTCAAAGCAAAAATCGCTCACTCGACGGCTCGTATCTCAAAAATCTCGTATGTTAGGGCACTCGTATCTCGAGGTACCACTGTATTTAAGCGACATGATCAACCAAGGACCGCCCATCACATAAGACAGGGATGAACACGTGTCTCCCCATAGGAACAGGGGAGAAAGGAGCAGCCCAGTGCAAGAAGACAGTATGGGAGACGAGGCTGCCGTTGCCATGCCTACCTCCAACGTCTTCATCTTCTTTCCCATCATCGCCGGGTCGACTTTATCAATCTTGGCAGCCACATTCTTGAAGTTCTTATGGGTCGAGCTGAACCAGTGAGAATAGGCACTGAGGGAGGACTCGGCTTCCTCCAGACTCTGGAGCTCTTCCTCCAGGGATTTTATCTGCTCCTTTGAAAGGAGGAAACATAATGCAACTGTGAGTTCAAGTTCATCTTCCCCGGAAGGTGGGGGTGGAAGGGGGCGCACGGCGGCCTGCGGAGCACCCTCACCAGCACTTGGAGGAGCAGGGCCTGGTATCTGGACGTCAGCTGCGTGGCCTGGCAGCCCAGCCGGCTGCTCACGCGCCGCTCGTCCAGGATCTCCTGGGCTCTGGCTCCCACGTCCTCCACCTCGTCCCTGTAGGCGGCGATCTCCTCGTGCCACTTCTGAAACGACGTCAGCAGGGCAGGGAGGGGGTTACTCTTTTTGTGTATGTGTGTGTTCCATGTATACATATCTTCCCATTGCCCCCCCTCCCAGGCATAGCCCAACCCCCAGTGTCTTGCATCCACTGGTTATGCTTATCTGCATGCATACAAGTCCTGCGGTTGATCTCTTATCTACTCCACCTCTCCTTAACCTTCCTGCTGTCATTTGACAGTCTGTTTGATGCTTTACTGCCTCTGTGTCTATCCTTTTGTTCATCAGTTTATAATGTTCTTTATTCTCCACAAATGAGTGAGATCATGTGGTGCTTCTCCTTCATTGACTGGCTTATTTTACTGAGCATAAGGCTCTCCAGTTCCATCCAGGTTGCTGCAAAGGGTAAGAGTTCTTTCTTTTTAATGGCAGCATAGTATTCCATATTGTAGATGTACCATAGTTTTCTGATCCACTCATCTGCTGACGGGCACCTAGGCTGTTTCCAAATTGTAGCTATTGTAAATTGTGCTGCTATGAACATAGGGGTCTTAAGCATTGTTGAGGAGGACAAATATAGGCATCTTAAGAGGAAATGATTCCAGTTCAAAAAATATATAAAATTGTATATAGATGCAACTGTATTAATCAGAAATGAATCCACTATATGTTTAGACAATATTTATTCTGAGATATCATTTTAAAAATATGTATGTAACCTTCATAAAAATATGTGTACTTACAATGTGATAAAAACTACACACTCTTGATTTGGGCACTTTTCTGTTTGTAAAACACTTGAGTTCAAAAATATATATAAAAATTGTATATAAATGCAAATATATTAACTGGAAATGATTTCACTGTATGTTTAAATATATTTATTCTGAGATGTAATTTTGAAAATGTGCCATAGAAAACTTTCATGAAAAATATAACAACATGATAAAAGCTATACTCTGAGTTTAAGTACTTCTCTGTATATATTACACTTCTGTTCAAAATTGTTAAAGCAGAGCGGCATACATTTTTATATCTTCTGTTGTACTTAGATGCCTTTTAAAATAGATGAATAATGAAAAACATCCGGAAGACCTAAGCATTATTTGGATCATGCGCACCAGATTTGCATAAAAATCAGAATAAAACTAAGTACCAAGTATTATTTCAATGCACTATGTTGGAATAATTTCACGTCAGAACCATCAACTTACCCAGATTGCAACACTAGCATTGATATGTCTTTACAAAGCAAGGAACTAGGGCATAAGGAGCAGATATAAAATATTTCATTAAGTTATATTCTATGAAAGACGCATTTAGGCCGAAACCGGTTTGGCTCAGTGGATAGAGCGTCGGCCTGCGGACTGAAAGGTGCCAGGTTCGAATCCGGTCAAGGGCATGTACCTTGGTTGTGGGCACATCCCCAGTGGGGGATGTGCAAGAGGCAGCTGATCGATGTCTCTCTCTCATTGATGTTTCTAACTCTCTATCCCTCTCCCTTCATCTCTGTAAAAAATCAATAAAATAATATTTTTAAAAAAGACTCATTTAGAACTCTCTTCATAATTGATATTAGATTGCTCCATCATAATTGATGTTAAATTTCTTGTCAAGCAGAAGATTTTGCAAAATCTAAACCTTGGACGGACAAGAAATGACTAAGGACTTATATGCATGCATATGAGCATAACCAATGAACACAGACACTGGAGGGGGGGCAATGGGAAGATATGTATATATGTAACACATTAATAAAAAATTAAAAATAAAATAAAAAAGAAAAGAAAAGAAATGACTGACTCTGTTCATGAAACCCACTCTGCAAAGCACCTGCCAGGTCAGGGCCTGGCCCGCGTTTACCTTCATCTGGTGTAACTGCGTCTCCTTGGCCGCGCGGCTGGACTGGCGCGCGGTCCGGAGCCCCGCTTTCTCCTCCAGCGCCCGCAGCCACCCGTCCACCTGCTGGAACTTCTGCTCCATCAGCCGCAGCTTGTGGAGGACGCTGTTGAGCTGCGCGCGGGTCTCGGCCAGCCTCTGCTGGTGCGCCTGCCACTCCTGCCGCACAGACTCCAGGGCCCGGTCCTCCGTCTGGGGGAGCCCCGAGGGGATCACCTCCTCGCGGGCGTGCAGCGCCGCGTTCAGCAGCGCCTGCCCCTCGGCGCAGTGCACCTGCAGCTCCTGCGGGGAAAGGCACCGCCTGGCACACCGCCCGGCTGCTGGCAGCTCACCCCGCCGGCTGCGCCACCGGGACTTCCCGGGAGCAAAGGACGGTTTTATTCTGATATAAAACGGCATCACCTAACACTCAATATCACTCCCCACGTCCGGGGGAATATCTGCAAATATTGCCTATTAAAATAATCAACACGCGAAACCGGTTTGGCTTGGTGGATAGAGCGTCAGCCTATGGATTGAAGGGTCCCAGGTTTGATTCCGGTCAAGGGCATGTACCTTGATTGTGGGCACATCCCCAATAGGAGGTGTGCAGGAGGCAGCTGATCGATGTTTCTCTCTCATCGATGTTTCTAACTCTCTATCTCTCTCCCTTCCTCTCTGTAAAAACATCAATAAAATATATATTTATAAAATAAATAAAGTAAACACACACACACACACACACACACACACACAGCACACACCTAGAAATCATTTGTCCCAGTCATCTTAGAAAGACTTTCTGCAATTGGCCCTTTCAGTTTTTAAGCAAAACCACTTGTGATTAAAGGGCTATTGTTTAGAAGAAGAACCGAGGCCTTCAGTGGCTCATCATCTGTTTAAAGAGCCTGCGCCTTTTCGCTTTGATATGGAATGAAATCGGTTCTGGCTGAGACAGGAACAATGCGCCTTCTTTTTCCTAAGAAGAGACGCTCAGCCAAAGCTGAGCTCTAGGGAGTGAGTCGGCCAAGAAAAGTTGGCCCAGAGGGTAACGGGGCGTGTAAACCTGGTCACGCCTGCCAGTGGAATGTGCCAGGTGCAAATACTACATTTTCCTCCCCCAAAGCAGAAGCCCCAAAGAGTTAAAAGCTCTGCCTGGTAATTATGGGCCTGACAGTTCAGTATGAACCAACTCACATTATTATTTAAAAAAAAAAAAAAAAAAAAAATATATATATATATATATATATATATATATATATATATATATTATTGCTTTTTTACAGAGAGGAAGGGAGAAGGATAGAGAGTTAGAAACATCAATGAGAGAGACATCAATCAGCCGCCTCCTCCACGCCCCACACTGGAGATGTGCCCATAACCAAGGTACATGCCCCCATCGGAATCGAACCTGGGACCTTTCAGTCCACAGGCCGACACACTACCCACTGAGCCAAACCGGTTTTGGCCCAACTCATATTATTGTAAGGCCTCTCAAAGAGCATAAACTATAATTTATAGAGAAAAAAAATCTAATATTTTAAAAGATACTGGCAAGACAATATTATCTACTTGTATTTCTTATTTTTCAAGAATCAACTCTGAGACTTGATCTGATCAAGTAAAGCTGAAAGGAGCCAGGGCAAAACTCACCAGGCATGATAAAAGTGCCAACTTAGTTAAAATACAGCATGACAAAAATATCTCTTAGCAGTTCAAACCACTTGAAGTTGCTGGTAGCTGACTATTTGTACCTAAAAAAAATAGCACTCCTATTTGGTAGAAATGAATGGGTAAATTTTTCCTCAGCTAAGATCTCACTTCAAGAATGTCAAAATGTGCCCTAACCAGTTTGGCTCAGTGGATAGAGCGTCAGCCTGTGGATTGAAAGGTCCCAGGGTTCGATTCCAGTCAAGGGCATGTACCTTGGTTGCAGGCAATCCCCAGTGGGGAGTGTGCAGGAGGCAGCTGATCCATGTTTCTTTTTCATTGATGTTTCTAACTCTCTATCCCTCTCCCTTCCTCTCTGTAAAAAAAAAAAAAAATCAATAAAATATATTTTAAAAAAAACAAAAGAATATCCTAATGTGAACACATAGATGGGAGAGAACAATATGGTAAAATATTAATCAAAACAGCCACACACACACAGACATCTTATTCCAAAGTTCTTAAAATACTTTAAACGTTAATTTTGTATGTTTAATCTCCATCAATTCAGGAGTTGGCAAGCTTTCTCAGTCAAAGGCTGGATAGTAAATATTTCAGTCTTGATGGGCCACACAGTCTCTGCCATTGGAGCTCCAAAGTAGCAACAGATGGAACATAAATGAATGGGTGTGTCTGTGTCCCAGTAAAACGTATTTTAAATACAGACATGTGGCTCTGGGCTGTTGTTTATGCATCCTTGCCTTAAGTTATTAATCTTCCCAACGTATCATTTGTTCTGTACCTCATATCTGTTTTTGCTATGACAGAAATCATCACTGTGTTCTCTAAATTCTTATATGGCCCGTATCTTAAGTCTGTCCGTTCTAACGGCCTTCAGCTTAGACAAAAGTTTGTGAATTTGGTCCACACTGCTGCTGGCCAGTCTGAACATCACAATCCGCCACCACCTCTTCCTGCCACTGTCACCTTGTTCCCTTTGAACATCTGTGATGACTCAAAAGGAGACAATGTAGGAATTAACGCAGGGCGAACCGAGAGGTTGGGGTTGGGTTTGGGCCACAGTGCTGTGGACTGAAGGAAAACACTTTCTTCTCGCGGGAACCAGAGAAGCGTCTGCTGGAGAGGAGGCACTTCCTGGCCCAGTTCCCACCCAGAAGCCTAGAGAGCTCAGCATTTCCTTCTGCCAAGAGTCTGGAGAGACGTGCAGAGTGGGGTTATTCAGCACAAACACAGCCGGCTCTCCTCAAACAAACCAGGCCGGCTCAACCCGGCAGGCCGACTCTCCTACTGCTATAAGACAGAATGGGGGAGATCCTTCCAGAATGAATAAAATGGTGACTTCTACTATATATATATTAATATATTTTATTGATCTTTTACAGAGAGGAAGGGAGAGAGATTGAAAGTCAGAAACATCGATGAGAGAGAGACATTGATCAGCCGCCTCCTGCACACCCCACTATGGAGATGTGCCCGCAGGCAAGGTACATGCCCCCAACCGGAATCGAAGCTGGGACCTTTCAGTCCGCAAGCCAAACCAGTCTCGGCTCTACTATATATTTATTTCATGAATGAAATACCATTTAAGTGTTTTTCTCCCTCTCACCTAACAACTCTGTGGAAAAACCTGAATCAAAGAAGTTTCCTCTGCCGAAACTGGTTTGGCCCAATGGATAGAGCGTCAGCCTGTGGACGGAAAGGTCCCAGGTTGGATTCCGGTCAAGAGCATGTACCTTGGTGGCGGGCACATCCCCAGTAGGGGGCGTACAGGAGGCAGCTGATGGATGTCTCTCTCTCATGGATGTTTCTAACTCTCTATCCCTCTCCCTTCCTCTCTGTAAAAAAAAAAATCAATAAAGAAACAAAACATAAGTTTTCTCTTGCCTGCAGTCACTCTGTCAGGTCTCACCAAGGAGAAGAGTCCAAACTTCCTAATCCCAGCCAGTGCTCCTATGACACTCCCTGAGACCTCTTGAAGTAGCCAGGAATTTAATTTATTTATTTTAAAGAAATATTTTTAATGAATTCAGAGGAAGGGAGAAGGAGAGAGAGAGAAACATCAATGATGAGAGCGAGAATCATTGATTGCCTACCTCCTGCGTGCCCCCCATGGGAATGGAGCCCACAACCCGGGCACATAGGCCTGACCAGGAATCGAACTGTGACCTCCTGGTTCATAGGTCGACGCTCAACAACTGAGCCATGCCAGCCGGGCGAAACAGCCAGGAATTTTAAATGCCAGTAATAACCATCTCAGTCCTTGCCTTTCCTACCTGTACAAGCTGTAGGTGCATCTTGCCCAATCCTGAACCGATTCTGACAAGGGCTGACAGCATGCCAGAAAGTTCCAACACAAAGAAGACAGGGCACAGAGGTGTCTCATTGGCCTTTCCTCCTACTCCACTGTGTATGCTCAGTGACCCCTTCTGGAGACACTTTCCAATCCCTACTGATCTTTCTGGATAAGAGTACAGTGGTACCTCAAGATACGAGTTTAATTCGTTCCGTAACTTTGAGGCATGGGAAACTATGAGACGCTCGAGTCACGGTAAACCGGTGGGTGGTGTGCAGCCGGCCAATCCGAGTGATTACTCCTATCTCAAATGTTGCTCGTATTTCAAAGCAAAAATTGCTCGCTCGATGGCTCGTATCTCAAAAATCTCGTATGTTAGGGCACTCGTATCTCGAGGTACCACTGTACAGGCCTCTCTGATGCTCGCAGGGGATTCCTTGCTTTATTACTGCCCTCATCACGGTGTTTATAATGCTCTGCCAGTGAGTCTGCATTTCTTATTCGATTATAGTTCCTGGAAGGCAGCAATATTTAAAAAATTTCCACCTGCAGTAGCCAGCCAAGTGTCTGTACTATGTTAGACAGTCAATAAATGCTGAATGGTAAATAAGGAAAGCGGTTAGGACCACTTTTTTATTGTCTGCCATCCCTGAATTGCAGCCTGTTGCCTGGGCACCAACACTTTCTCCAGCTCTCTAATTCCTTCTTCTAGGACTCTGACCTTGAACCTAAATCCTCGGTCATGGAGATTTGGGTTGAAACCAGATGGTGCCACCAGTTTGACTTTAAAAAGTCTCACCTTCTATTGGCTCCAAATGCAAAGTATTACATCTAAATGAATGAATCTTTAAGAATCAACGGGCAGCCGAAACTCGGTTTGGCTCAGTGGTAGAGCGTCAGCCTGAGGATCAAAAGGTCCCAGGTTTGATTCCGGTCAAGGGCATGTATCCTGGTTGTGGGTACACCTCCAGTAGGGGGCGTGCAGGAGGCAGCTGATCGATGTGATGTCTCTCTCATCGATGTTTCTAACTCCCTATCCTTCTCCGCTCTTCTCTGTAAAAAATCAATAAAATATATTTAAAGAAAAAAGAAACAATGGGCAGGTGGACCAGTCAACACCATCTATGTTAGACCAGTGGTTGGCAAACTGCAGCTCGCGAGCCACATGCGGCTGGCAAGCTGTGGTTAGCCACTCTGTTGACTAGTGAGTTTGCCGACCACTGAGTTAGACCACTAGCCACCATCACAGCTGGTGGAAATGATGGCCTTGTGGAAGCAGAGAGAAGAAAATAAATTAATCAAAACAGCCCCAATCTTGGTGAGTTTCAATCACCTGCTACATGATGTCAACTAGCATATGCTACTGAGGTCCCAGAATGTTCTAGATCAGACTTTACTAGAGTGTCACTTAATATGTATCAGCTATCTGTAGGATTCAAGGTCATGTCAGCTTCTCATCGCTTAGAAGAATAATTCCATATTCAGGATGAAAGTGATTGGTTTAAAGATAAAACAAACCTTACCTGAAGATCCCGCAGTGTGGTTTCATGAGTCTGGGTATCGCCTTCGAGAACCGAGTATCGTTCCAGCTTTTCTTGTTCTTGCTCCAGCCAAACCTCAAATGCCTTGAGGTCTCTCTGATACTCTTGGTGCAGGCGAACTAGTTTTTCAGACTTCGTTACTGCTTCCTGTCAGTGGCATTGAAGACGGGAATATGATAAATGTGACATGCAGTTTCAATGTACAGTAAGAGTTCTTTGTTGAAATTTTAGAAAATCATGGTTATTAGGTCATGGGAATATGGTTTTCTAGAAGAATGAAGTTTCAAGATTTATTGTTAAAATATTTGAAAATAATATTAGGATTAAAAGAAGTTTTAAATATCATTTTGTTGCGTTAACTTCCTGATTTTTGAATTCCTTATGGAGGGTAGCAAAAAATGCAAAAAAAAAAAAAAAAAGAATTAACTTTACTTGTCACAAAAATACACTTTTGCACCCTAGCTGGTTTGGCTGAGTGAATAGAGTGTCAGCCTGTGGACTGAAGGGTCCCGAGTTCAATTCCAATCAAGGTCACATGCCCTGGTTGGGGGTTTAATTCTGAGTGGGAGGCGTGCAGGAGGCAGCCAATCAGTGAATCTCTCTCATCATTGATGTTTCGATCTCCCTCTCCCTCTCTCTTCCTCTCTGAAATCAATAAAAATATTAAAAAATAGTACACTTTTGCTTATGAAGAAAACTGAAATTCTCATTTATTATTTTAAGTAAGAATTTGAACTCACTGTGGACTGGTTTTCCCCTGTACTTTATTTAATAAAGTAGGTGTGCTTTGAAAAGTTACTTTTATTTTATGTGCGAGGCCTAAATGAAGAATGATATTACTGATGCAGCCTGCCTGCTTTAGAACACTCTCAGTACCAGCCACACGAAGGCATTTATAAATCCTTATTTTAACATTGTTCAAAATTTTTCTTTTTTAAAAAAAATATTTTTATTGATTTCAGAGAGGAAGGCAGAGGGAGAGAAATAGAAACATCAACGATGAGAGAGAATCATTGATCAGCTGCCTCCTGCACACCACACTGGGAATCAAGCCTGCAACCCAAGCATGTGCCCTGACTGGGAATCAAACTGGGACCTCCTGGTTCATAGATCAACACTCAACCACTGAACCATGCTGGCCAGGTCAACATTTTTCTTAAATTGGTAAATATCTAGGAATTCTTATTTGAGAAACATTTTCTTTTAGTAACTTTTTAAAAAATACTTTTTATTGATATTTTACAGAGAGGAAGAGAGTTGGAAAGTTAGAAACATGGATGAGAGAGAAACATCAATCAGCTGCCTCCTGTACACCCCTTACTGGGGATATGCTCGCAACCAAGGAACTTGCCCTTGACCGGAATCAAATCCAGGTTCCTTGAGTCCACAGGCTGACGCTCTATCCACTGAGTCAAACTGGTTAGGGCTAGTAACTTTGATAGTTTTTTTTTTTCCCCCAGTGGTTTAAAGTATTAAAATTTATTTTGCTGTCTGCTATGTAATTTTCTTCTATCTGCTTCCACAAGTCCATCATTTCCAAAAGTAAATGGCCTATAAGTAAGCATAGACCCAACATCCCCACGCCGGTGAATGAGTCGGTTACCGGTCAGCTGTACCTTTGCTCTCTCCCTGATGGCTCCGTATCGTTCCTGCAGCTCCTGCAGCTCCAGCTGGGTGACGTAGTGTTCCGTCATGCCAGCTCCTTTGACCTCAATGGTCTCCAGCAAGCTGCTGTGACTCAGCACTTCTTCGTTTAATAGCTGGAGAATATTTAAAACATAACAAAGGACTTACCACATACACCATCAGATCAGTGATACTGATAATATTCATCAACTTTAAAATACATTTTTTATTGATATTAGAGAGGCAGAATGAGGAAGAGAGAGATGAAAACATCAATGATGAGAAAGAATCACTGAATGGTTGTCTCCTGCATGCCCCCCACTGGGGATCGAGCTCAGGACCTGGGCATTTGCCCTAACTGGGAATTGAACAGTGACCTTCAGGTTCAAAGGTCGATGCTCAACCATTGGAACATGCCAGTCGGGCAATATTAAGATGTATAATTGTATACAGTGGTATCTCGAGATACGATTGCCCTAACATATGAGATTTTTGAGATACAAGCTGTGGAGCGAGCGATTTTTGTTTTGAAACATGAGCAACATTTGAGATAGGAGTAATCGCTCGGATCAGCTGGCTGCACACGACCCACCAGTTTCCCATGCCTCAAGATTACGGAACGAATTAAACTCGTATCTCGAGGTACCACTGTAGTTGACAAATGATCTCAGGTTATCTATTTGTAGATAGATAGATAGGTAGGTAGGTAGGTAGATAGATAGATAAATAGATCTATCCATCTGTATATTTGAGTGTGCATGTGTATTACTGTTGGAATACTACTATCTATAAAAAAAGATTTAGGAACATACTCCAAATTTATCCATGTACTTACCTATTTTCCAAATTTTACATGTAGTACTGTACTAATACGAGCATTATGAAAAGTACATGAAAGTAGAAATACAAAAATGGTAAAAAGAAAGCATTTTATTTCCTAAGAATGAATAACCTAAAGACATTACAAGTTGCCAAATGTTAAGTAATCTGTATCATAAAACACAGGACATGGAGATTTTCCTGGAAGAGAAACTTCTCACCCACAAATGAAAGTCCAGCCTCAGAAGCCACTTGAAATGAGGCACAAGCCCCACATCATTTCCTTCTGTGTCAAGCCTGAGCTCACCCCCAAGTGACCACCTGTTTGCAGGACAAAGGCTTGGGGAGACCCCCAAACCCCCAAGAACCACTGGAATGAGAAACCCAGCGCCCACCTTTGCTTTCCCGAGAGCCGCCGTCTTCTCGCGCAGCTCCGCGCACGGCCGTTCCAGTTCGTTCAGGCTGCCTTCCACACCGTCCATCCAACTGGCAAACTGCCGGACGTCATCCTGGTAGCTGGTCCACTTGGAGAGGGCTCCTTCCAGTTGGCTGCAAGGCGTTTGGAGGGACCTCAGTCCGTACAGGGAAGCTGGGTGGTGTCTGCCCTGGCCCTCCACCCACAGGAAGGGACGGGCCTGGGCTGGCTGATGAAAGTCGGGGACCTGGCAAACAGTTTCAGGACCCCGGGCAGAAAGCGGGGCTGGATATAAAACCTGGAGTCAGTCCTCCTGTCACCGGAGATGCTGGGAGCAGCTTTAGGGCCCAGCTGAGAGGGATCCCCTGAGTGAGACTTTTTAAATATATATATATATATATTTTATTGATTTTTTACAGAGAGGAAGGGAGAGGGATAGAGAGCTAGAATCATCGATGAGAGAGAGACATCGATCAGCTGCCTCTTGCACACCCACTACTGGGGATGTGCCTGCAACCAAGGTACATGCCTTTGACTGGAATCGAACCTGGGACCTTTCAGTCCACAGGCCGACGTTCTATCCACTGAGCCAAACCAGTTTCGGCTTGAGTGAGACTTTTATGGAGCCAAGCAAGATTCTGGGCAGGGAGAGAACCAATACTTAACTCCATCAGTGTGAGCAGGACGTTCAGGGGAGAGGGAAAAGGAATTAATAAAAGAAGGAAGAACTGAGCGAGAACGAGCATGGTAACTATCTAACATGAGATTTAAAATCAGAGCATTGCAGTGGGAAAGTAGGGTAACATTTCCTTAATTAATCTAATGATTAAAACCCAATCGTTGCCGAGACCGGTTTGGCTCAGTGAATAGAGCATGGGCCTGCGGACTGAAAGGTCCCGGGTTTGATTCCGGTCAGGGGCATGTACCTTGCTTGCGGGCACATCTCCAGTAGGGGGCGTGCAGGAGGCGGCTGATCCTTGTCTCTCTCTCATCGATGTTTCTGACTTTCTACCCCTCTCCCTTCCTCTCTGTGAAAAATCAATAAAATATATAAAAAAAAACAAACCCAATTGTTTCTCTTCCATATATTCAGTACTTCCTTCTCTCCATGTGGGGATTATATTTTAACTCCCTTGATCACTGGTGCCTCATTTTGCTGCTCTGCTTAGGGTGCTTTGTCATGGACCCGGGTGTACCCCAGACGGCACCCCTGCAGCACACTGGCCATAGATTTCTCAGACCCTGCTCCAGGCCCTCAAGGTCAGAGGGCACCTCTGGTCCCTGTGGCCTCTCAGCTTCAGGGCTTTCTTTCTCTGTAAGTAACAAAGGCCAGGGATTGTTGCCCCTGCAGCCTGCAGCTGCCCTCCTGACCCCTGGGGGTTTATTTACAAATTATCGGAGATACCTGTTCTCCTCCGGCTCCCAGTACTGCTGGGCAGGATTCGATTCCAGTGCCCACACATACCTCGAGATATGAGTTTAATTCGTTCCGTAACCTTGAAGCGTGAGAAACTATGAGACGCTCGAGTGGCAGTAAGCTGGTGGGTCGTGTGCAGCTGGCCAATCCGTGCGATGACTCCTATCTTAGCTGTTGCTCGTATTTCAAAGCAAAAATCGCTCGCTCGATGGCTCATATCTCAAAAATCCCGTATGTTAGGGCACTCGTATCTCGAGGTGCCACTGGATTGGCTGCCTGTCCTTCCTCATCTCTTTCCCACAGCCTCCTGGCTGAGCTCCCAAGGAAACTACTGGATTTTACCTAATATATCCTCACACGGGGAAACACTGATGTACCTCTGCCTTCTTAAGCAGTGACAACAATAAGCTGAAGATGCAGTGAGAGCACACAAGGCATAGTATTGCAAATGACCTACATGCAAGGTTATACCTGGCAGTGTCTTTTGTTCTAATCAGAAAAAAAAAAAATGGGAAAGAGTAGGGAAGACAGGGGAAGAGAGAGAGAGAGAGAGAGAGAGAGAGAAAGAGAGAGAGAGAGAGCCTGCCCCAGGAACACAGTGCTACTACTCGGAAGTGACGACACTGATCTCTCAGCCCGGCTTTGCAGTGGTGAGCTGTCTCTCTCACCTCTTGCAGCGGATGGCCGCGGACAGCAGCGAGGCCCACACATCCTTCACGCTCTGCAGCTGCTGCTGGAGTGCTGGGATGCCCTCGGGAGCCGTGCTCTGCAGGACCGATTCCCCCCGGGTCACGATCATTTTCATCTGGATCTCCTTTTCCTGCTTCACGGACAACAGAGACTGCAAAAGCAAACACGGACGTCACTTGTCATTGGCCTGCTTAACCTTTCTGGCCTTAAATGTTTCAGAGGTGGAGATTAACCGTGGCAGTGGAGTAAGTGGGTGCTCCACAGGCATGCTCCCAGGACCCAACTAGAATTACCACTAAAATATATTTTGAAAAAATCCTGAATAATAAACCAAAGACTCACAGGAGAGAACCCTGATAACCAAGGTTGGGAAGTGGAGACCGCATAGAGGCTGGTAGGAAGGGCGGAGGTGGGAAAGGGCTGGATGTCTGGAAACTTCAGACAGCAGCTGAAGTTCTGGAGAGATATCTCAGCTGTGGGGGGTTGCCACTGAGAATCCCTCAGCTACTCCCCCTCCCCCCTGCAGTACAGAGCACCAGAAATGAGAAAATGCCCACATAACATCTGGCTGTGAAAAGCAGCATGACATAACATCTGGCGGTGAAAAGCAGCATGGTCACTGTCTGTCGGGAAAAGAAGGCTAGAAATGCAAGCACCCTCTTCAGGGGCAATGCACAAAATTCTGGGTGCAGCCATTCACCTTGTGCTCCAGCAGAGGGGAGGCAGAGTGGGTTGGAGCTGTGTGAGCAGAAGGCAGAGTTGGGGGATCTGGGGTTAGAGCTCAGAAGGCAGACAGCCTGGTTTCCTGGACTGAGTCATTCCCATATGCTGCGGAGGTCATCTTTCTCACACAGACATTTGCTATCCAGGCAGGTTTGCCTGGGGGAAGGCAATTGACCCACCCTGTTGGGAAAAACCTTGCCCCACAGTCCTGGAGGTTAATTGTTATTCTCACTCTTTTAAGGGATGTCTGCTCTCACCACTCTTATTCAACATAGTACCGCAAGTCCTAGCCACAGCAATCAGACAAGAAAAAGAAATAAATAACATCCAAATTGGAAAAAAGGAAGTAAAATATGATATTCTGTGTACAATATCATATCATCTCATTATTCACAGAGGATATGATATTGTACACAGAAAACCCTAAAGACTCCACCAAAAAACTACTAGATTTAATATATGAATTTGGCAATGTAGTGGGATACAAAATAAACACCCCAAAATCAATGGCTTTTTTATATACCAATAATGAATTCTCAGTAAGAGAAACTAAACGAACAATCCCATTTACCACTGCAACAAAAAATTAAGATACTTAGAAATAAACTTAACCAACGAGGTAAAAGATTTGTATTCTGAAAAAAGAGATAGAGAAAGATATAAACAAGTGGAAGAATATACTGTATTTATGGAGTGGTAGAATTAACATCATTAAAATGTCCATACTACCCAAAGCAATCTAAAGATTCAATGAAATCTGTATTAAAATAACAATAGCATATTTCAGAGATGAATAACAAATACATCCAAAATTTATATGAAATCAAAAAAGCTCTGAATAGCTTCAGCAATCTTGAGAAAGAAGAACAAAGTTGGAATAATAGTAATACTAGATATCAAGTTATACTACAAAGCCACTGTAATCAAAACAACCTGGTACTGGCATAAGAATAGGCATATAGATCAATGGAACAGAACAGAGACTCCAGAAATTGACCTCAGCCATTATGCTCAATTAATATTTGAAAAAGGAGGCAAGAGCATGCAACGGAGTCAAGACAATCTCTTCTATAAATGGTTTTGGGAAAATTGGACAGATACACCACCAACTTACCCAACAATAAACTCAAACTGAAGAAAAGACTTAAATGTAAGTCATGAAACCATAAAGATCCTAGAAGAAACCCTAGGCAGCAAAATCTGAGACATCTCTCATAGCAATTTCTTTACACATACATCTCCTAGGGCAAAGGAAACTAAGGAGAAAATAAACAAATGAGACTATGCTGGAGGCTAGGAAGAGTAGTTAGCATAATAAATGCAGGAGGTCTATCAAAAGACTGAAGGACACCTTCAGCAGGGCTGAAGATCTGCATATGATTACCTACTGCCAGACAGCTGAGGGCAGTTTCCCTCAACCTGATGGTCCTTTATTATTTACCAGGCTTTACCTTTGATATGTATATCTGCTTTGCTAGAGGGAAAAATGTGTGAATAAAAGCCCTGGGTGCTGAGATTCCAGGAGCTTAGTCACTAGAACTAAAAATTCCCATCTGGCCCTGCAAAATGCCTTCCAAATTCATATTTCTTGTCTAGTCTCTTTAATCTATTTATGCACAGCCCGTTTTCCACATTCCTGAATCTTAGTAGATGCTGCAAAAGACCGCGACAGGACTACATCAAAATAAAAAGCTTCTGCACAGCAAAAGAAACCATCAACAAAATGAAAAGAGAGCCCACTCTATAGGAGAATATATTTGGCAATGATACATCTGATAAAGCATTAATATTCAAAATATCTAAGGAATTTACACAACTTAACAAAAGAAAGACAAATAATACAATTAAAAATGGACAAAGTGTCTAAATAGTCACTTCTCCAAAGTGGACATACAGATAGATGGCCAAAAGACATATGAAAAAAATGTTCAAAGTCACTGGTCATCAGAGAGATGCAAATTAAAACAACAATGAGGTATCACCACACCTGTCAGAATGACTGCCATCAACAAATCAACAAATGACAAGTGTTGGCAAGGATGTGGAGAAAAAGGGAAGCCTATTACACTGCTTATGGGAATGCAGATTCCATAGCAGCCATTATGAAGAATAGTATGGGGTTTCCTCAAAAAATTAAATATGGAACTGCCATTTGACCTAGTATTCCCACTTCTAGAAATATATCCTAAGAAACCTGAAACACCAATCAGAAAGAATGTATGCACCCCTATGTTCATAGCAGCACAATTTACAATAGCTAAGATCTGGAAACAGCCCAAATGCCCATCAATAGATGAGTGGATAAAACAGCTGTGGTACATTTATACCGTGGAATACTATGCAGCAGTGAAAAAGAAGAATATTTTACTCTTTGAGACAGCATGGAGGTATCTGGAGAGTATCGTGCTAAGTGAAATAAGTCAGTCAGAGAAAGACAAGTATCACATGATCTCACTCATATATGGAATCTAAGTAACAAAATTAACTGGTGAACGAATGGAGTGGCTCCAGAGATACGGAAGCATGGAACAGAGTGTGGAATACTGGAGAGAAGGTGCAGGAGGGTGGGTGGGTAGGAGGTAGTCAACCAAAGACCTTGTATGCATGTATGTATAACCCATGGACACAGACAATAGGATAGTGAAGGCCTGAGGCAGGGGGCAGGGGCAGGGGCAAACTGGAGGGGATCAATAGGAGAAAAAAGGGAACATATTTTCAACAATGAAGATTATATTTCAGAGCTCCTGAATATTGTAGAATGATGCGCAATTGTTGAGCCTTAGACCTCTCAGGCTATCAGGGAAGGATGGGAGAGTCACCGGCTGGTAAGTGGCAGTAAGCGGTCACCTGTCACCTGCTGGCCTCCAGGGGACCTTGACTTTGCAGCTCTTAACTCTTCTCGGAATATCCCTTCTTTCCACTAAAGTTTTATTTTTCTGTTTTTTGCTAAGAGACCAAAAGACTACAGTGGAATTCAGGAATTCTCAAAAGTCACAGGATGAAGAACTTGATAAGTGTGAAGGCCTCTAGCCCAACAAAGAAAGAACTGTAACTTATTTCTTTTCTTTTGTTAATCCTCACCCTAGGATATTTTTCCATTGGTCTCTAGAGAGAGTGGAAGAGACAGAGGAGCATAGACAGAGAGAGACATTGGTGTGAAAGAGACACATCAATTGGTTGCCTCTTGTATGTACCCCACCTGGGACCAGGGATTGAGCCCGTAACCAAGGTACATGCCCTTAGCTAGAATCAAACCCTCAACCTTTCAGTCCATAGGCCAATGCTCTATCCACTGAGCCAAACCGGCCAGGACTACAATTTATTCTATTTATTATCCATTTATGTATTTCAAGTTCTTCAATTGCGCTCATCTTTTTTTCCCCCCAAAATATATTTGATTTTTTACAGAGAGAAGGAAGAGAGAAAAAGAGCTAGAAACATCGATGAGAGAGAAACATCGATCAGATGTCTCCTGCACACACCTCACTGGGGATGTGTCCACAACGGAGGGACATGTCCTTGACTGGAATCAAACCCGGGACCCTTCAGTCCGCAGGCCGATGCTCTATCCACTGAGCCAAACCGGTCAGGGCAAAGGCACTCATCTTTTTATTTAACAAGGAAGTTTGAATCCAAGTTACAAAACTGGTGTTGTCACCTAAAAGGCAAGCTCTTTCTCTCCCCCTAACCTGCACCTGCCACCTCTGCAGAGTCAGCCTCAGCTGCTCCTTAACATCATGAAAGGACTGCTGGCTCTTCTCACTCACCACGCCATTTGTTCACTCTGGCTTCTGCGCATGTGTCACCATTCTCAAGCCCCACTTTAGGTTTCAGACTTCTTGAGAAACTGGCTCTGGCTCTCAAGTCCATCCCTCCTGCCTGGTTCTACTCCGGACATATACCATAACCCTCTGCGCTGTTACTGCTCTCTGTGCTTCAGCCACAGCGAAATTTTTGAGGACCAAGATGATGCTTTATCCTTCTTCCAATCCTTGGTCTTAAGACAGAGTTACAGTCTCCCAGAAGACACCCAGTATATGCAGGAGAGAAGAATGAATAAAGAACCATTGTTTGGCCATAAATGGAACTAATATGCTGGGATGGGAGCGGTGACTAAATGATGTAGGCAGACAAATTGAACAAGACAAAAAATGTCGTGCCCTACAAAATGGCTCATTGAAATATTTCCTCCCCGAAACCAGTTTGGCTCAGTGGATAGAGCGTCGGCCTGGGGACTAAAAGGTCCTAGGTTCGATTCTGGTCAAGAGCATGTATCTTGGTTGCGGGCACATCCCCAGTAGGGGGCGTGCAGGAGGCACCTGATTGATGTCTCTCTCATCAATGTTCCTAACTCTTTATCCCTTTCCCTTCCTCTCTGTAAAAAATCAATAAAAAAATATTTTTAAAAAAGAAATATTTCCTCAAAATAGATGTGTCTGTGATGTGATTTGAATCTAGCTTCTTAACCAGCTATCAAGCAAATAGCCAACTGTGGGTTATTTTCTTTTTGTGAAGCATTATGGGTGAGCCTGGAAGCCTTAGGCTGGCCCGCCCTATGCGAAAGGAGCTTTCTGAGATATTCCGGAACAGGAGTGTGACGCAGCAACACCAGGCAGATGGAGACTTAGGATATTTTGGGGGCCTGGCTGGATGGCTCAGTTCATTGGAACATCATCCCATACACCAAACAGTTGTGGGTTCGATTCTTGGTCAGGGCACATACTGCAGTTGTAGTTTCAATGCCCGGTTTCAGGAGGCAACTGATTGATATTTATCTCTCTTTCTCTCCCTCTCTCTCGCAATCTATAAAACACATCCACAGGTGAGGATAAAAATGAATTTGAGAAAAACGAATTTTGCCAGTTAGAGAGAGTTTCTGAAGACGCGCACCTCCAGCTTGAGCATCCTGCTGTCCAGCACGCTCTTGTCGGAGGTCGGGTGGCAGTACGACTCCAGCATGTGGACCACGTCCGTCATCCAGTCCTGCAGCTCCTTCACCCCGAGGGAGAACTGGCTGTGCTCCGCAACAATGCGATCCAGTCTGGACACTTTCTCCTGGAAGCGACAGACAGACACGCGTTTCCCACTGTCCGTTCCCCAGAGACCTCGCAGCCTGAAGCTGCTCAGACTGGCCAGCTAACCGTTCGGTTCAAATAATGAGAATCAGACATAGTCTCATCGTACACTGCACAGATATGATGCCGATCTGCATTAATCTGAGAGATGTGTGAACTCTTTCGAAATAGTAAAAACATGAGAATCATTGGGTCAAAAAGCAGAAAATTTACAATTACTATCCCTAAACTGAGTTGCTATTCTTCTTGATGATAATTGTGATTTTTTTTTTCTGCAGAATCAATACAATGTCTTCCTATTGCCTCACCTGGGAGGCCAATCAAAGCGGTTTCTAGCTGTCACGTGATCACATTTGGTTCTGCAGATACCACGGGACCTACGTTTTTAGCAAGAGTTCTAAAAAAATAATTCTCTGAGACTTAAATTTTAAAAGTCAGGGACATAAATAGGATTTTGTTCACTAATTACAAGTCATATCCAACACGGTGAAGTTTATGAATACAGTGGTACCTCGAAATACAAGTGCCCTAACATACGAGATTTTTGAGATATAAGCCATCGAGCGAGCGATTTTTGCTTTGAAATATGAGCAACATTTGAGATAGGAGTCATCGTGCAGATCGGCTGGCTGCACACGACCCACCAGTTTACCACGACTCGAGCATCTCATAGTTTCCCACGCCTCAAGGTTATGGAATGAATTAAACTCGTATCTCAAGGTACCACTGTATAAACTTCAGCTCTTACCTCATTCAAACAACTATTGATATTTGGTATCTAAATAAATATAAAGGAATAGAAAGATGTCCTTAATGAATTCTCACTTTAGGTGTGTGCCAGATTTTCTAAAGACAAAAGGAGTAACTTATTCATAGGAAAAGCATTTGTGTAAACACAGTCTATGCACTCCAAGTCTATATTAGTGTGACCGTGTCAATGATGTTTTAGTGAGGACTTAAATGAGCAGACTGGAAGTGAGTCTGCACTAAAATGGGATAAGCCAAATTAAAGAAAAGACTAAGATACAGCAGGATCTCTACATTCTAAGGCCTGAAATGCAAATGACAAATATAGGGCACAAATGTCACAAAGCACACAAAGCTTCGAGGAGGCTTGCCCCACCAAGTTCAAGACTGGTCTGCGTCATGCCAGCTCTAAACCAGTTCATACCAGGGTCCCATTTACATCTTTCTAGGCCGTGAGAAAAGAAATGTAATCAGCTAAAATGGTTTTGGCTCAGTGGATAGATCGTCAGCCTGTAGACTGAAAGGTCCCAGGTTTGATCCTGGTTAAGGGCATGTACCTTGGTTGTGGGCACATCCCCAGTAGAGGGTGTGCAGGAGGTGGCTGATCGATGTCTCTCTCTCATCGATGTTTCTAACTCTCTATCCCTCTCCCTTCCTCTCTATAAAAAATCAATAAAATATATTTTAAAAAAAGAAATGTAATCAGTTAAACAACTCAGTGCCCATTTTGAGCTCTGCTCTGTTGACCGAATTGAAAATCGCAATCAACACATCCTTGACGACTATGTCCTGAATCTACAAAATTTGACCAACTTAAAAAAAAAAAAAGGATCCCAAACTCATTTTATTTAGTCTGCTAAAATGTCAACGGCTTTCAATTCTTGTTTTTCTAAAGTAATTTGATCTGAGTTTTCTTAGGCCCCGAACTGAATGTTGCCTAATGTTTATGCATTGGGTTTTCAAAACAGCTCCAGCAAGCATGCCAAGTGAGTGTAAAGGGAATGTGCTGTGCACTAGTGGGGACTGGGGAGTCTCCTCACTTCTTGGACTCTCCCTGCTCTTTGGACAACCACATTGAGATGATGCAGCACCAATAATAGACTCGGACTGTGCCCAGACCAGTTTGGCTCAGTGGATAGAGCATCGGCCTGTGAACTGAAGGGTCCCGGGTTCAATTCCAGTCAGGGGCATGTACCTTGCTTGCGGGCACATCCCCAGTGTGGGGTGTGCAGGAGGCGGCTGATCGATGTCTCTCTCTCATCCATGTTTCTGACTTTCTATCCCTCTCCCTTCCTCTCTGTGAAAAATCAATAAAATATATTTTAAAAAATAGACTCGACTGCAAGTCTGGGCAGAGACTCACATGCCTTACTCTTGACCTGGGCTTGCACCCTGCACCCACTACCCTCCCACCAGACTCCAGATGGGTGGCACGTCCCACACTCACACACGGCACCTGGCAGGCATTACCTTGGTCACATTGCTTAGCGCTAGATACTGAGCAGACAGCTGCGACACTCTGTGCATAAAGCTCTTGCTGGCAGCTTGTCCTTCCCACAGCTGCTGAGCTTTCTCTCTTAGCCTGTGGAGCTGAGGCGCGTAGCAGTTTATTTCCTCAAGGACAGACTGAAAAGCACAAGCAAGTTACTATTAAGAGGCTGGGTGGGGGAGCACATCGCCGGCGGAGGGGGCTCTGGCCCCGAGAGCACGGACATCAACACACGCTGGCGAGCAAGAGGTGTGCCCTGGAGGCGTGGCGATTTCCTGGCTGGACACAGGAGAGGCTGCAAGACACAAACAGATCCACCTGCACGGACAGCTGGGAAACATGCCATCGGTCAGAAATAGGGAAGGGGGACACGAGATCTCAGAGTCATGGAGTTGCAGGGGCTTGTGGGCACTTGGACACAGGGATGCACACAGGACCGAGAGCATGGACACAGGACTGGGAGCATGCACACAGGACGGGAAGCATGCACACACAGGACCAGGAGCATGCACACAGGACCAGGAGCATGCACACAGGACCGGGAGCATGCACACAGGACGGGGATGCAGACATGGCCGAGCGGCCCAGGGTTGTCACCTGGAGCTTCTGCTGCTCCCTCCTCTTGGCCGGCAGGTCGTACAGGCGGTTGCTGCTCTCGTGCACCATCTTCTCGGTCTTGCTCAGCCAGTCCTGCACGGGCTCCACGCTGACTTCGAAGTCCTTCATTTGGATCTTCAGATTCTACCAGGTTTCAGATGAGATGAGGCACACGCTAAAGCATCAGGTCTTTATTGATCTGTTTCACAGCCAAGTCCATTGGCATTCACTCTGGCCCTACTGTCCCTGTCCCCTGTTTCCCAGTTCCCAATATCTGGAATATTCTATTCTTCATCTTGGCACTTGAATAATTTTTTAAAAATATATTTTTATTGATAGAGAGAAAGGGAGAGGGAGAAAGAGGTAGAGACATCAATGATGAGAGAGAAATATTGATTGGCTGCCTCCTGCATGTTCTCCACTGGGGATTGAGCCTGCAACCTAGGCATGTGCCCCAACTGTGAATCAAAAAGTGACCTCCTGGTTCATAGGTTGATGCTCAACTACTGAGCAACACCGGCCAGGAGAGCTGTGTGATTTTTGAACATCATTTACAGCTTTTTATGGACCTACTTTTTCCTTTATCCAGACCTAGTCAATCCTTAAGATCAATTTGCTTAGTATACAAAACAGTTCACTATGTGGCCCTCCTCTTCATCACCAGTCTTGTCTTTGTTGCTTTCCCCCCAAAACCCCATGTGGATGGAACTTCTCAAAGCCCCATTCGTAGGTGGCACTCATAACTTCCTGGACCCGCACATTCAAGTCCTTCTACCTGAAATGAACACCAGCCTTGCCAAATTCAAAGAATGTTTAGCCTTCAAGGTTCAGCTAAGATGTCACCTCTCTGGAAACTTCCTCAACTTCTCCAAATGGAGTTAGCTACATCTTCTTAAGTGACTATCATATGCTGAGCATACCTGTCTAATGTTGCAATCATCTCTTCATGTACTGTTTCCTTCTCTAGAAAGTGAGGTCTTTGAGAGGAGGAGAAAAATAACCCTTTTTATATTCCAAACATGGGGTCTGGAACATAATAGGCAATATTATGTGTTTTACTAATAGGAAGGAAGGAAGGAAGGAAGGAAGGAAGGAAGGAAGGGAGGGAGGGAGGGAGGG